>JAKOGI010002092.1:27500-75000 GCA_029747015.1 Carnegiea gigantea
GGGTTGGTTGCGGTGATTTTGTAGCTAGGCTTAAGTCTTCTCGCCCCTCCCATGTCGCTGGTTCGATGTTCCTCAGCCCTAATTCCTCAACATAGTTTCATTATGTTAGTATTGCTACAGTTCACTCCTCTTTTCTCTCCCATGGCCTCTCGGCCTCACACTCTCTTCCTTTCTCTAATACGATGGTTGTGACGGTGAGGGTGGATTTGGGGTGGCAATTAGGGGTTTAGTCACCGGCCACCCTCCAGTCGACGACAGCTACAGCTAGCTTCCACTGTAATAACATCGTCAACGCCATTGCTCTCAACTCTGACTCCCTCTATGTGAACCCCTATAGAACAACCCCACTTGGTTACCTCCTCCTCGAATCCGAAACCTCCCACCAGGCGGCAACGTGCGGTAAAGGTGGTAGAAACATGGTGGTCCTTTCCTCTCCCATATGCTAAATCTCTCTCTCTCTCTCTCTCTCCCCCTCTCTCTTTCTCTGGCTGGTTGTAGGGGTTGCGAGGAAGGAGCCTTAAAGCCCCCTCTGCCTTTGCTCATAGAATGTAGGGGCTCTAGCCCCTTTTTTAGCCCTTTCCTATTTTTTTCGTCTACTAACCTAAAGTTACTAGTTACATAAGCCTGAAGATCAAGCTTAGTCAATTTCACTAACCTTGTGTGGCTTAAAACTTGACTGTTTACTCATTTTACGCATTCACATACCCTTCTAAGTCATGAAAATTCAAAACTAAGTTTTATAAAATTATTCATTTTAGTAGGCATACAATATTACCCTAATTTTAGCTAATAAAATTTTAAATCTAAGTCATCAGCCTAATATCAAGAATTCTCTGCTACTGCGTTGTCCCTCCTTAAAAGAATTTTGCCCTCAAAATTCTTAAGTTCACAATTCAGTCATACACAATACGTGTATACCTATAACACGATCTGCACAACTCACACTAGAATCTAAAATCTTACTTTACAAGAAAATGTATCTTTTAAATCGAAAAAAAACGTTTATGCTATCCAGTCTTCTCCTCGTCAATCCTCTGCAAGCGTCTACTCACTCTACTAAGGTGCCGAGGACAAATCGCATACAAGAGGAGCAAATGAGTTGGCATAGGAAACCATATTAAACATATTTTAAAAGGAACACAGACCCTAAATTATCTAAACACTATCTGCATCATGACTAATAACTCTATGTATATGCTTTTATGAATTGACATCTAAAGGTATGACAACTGCATAACAAATCAAGGTCATGTACAAGTAGTTTCATTCAGAAGCATGAAGTAACCGAAGTATTTTAAAACCAGGTTAATTAACTAAGGAGTTTCAATTCCACAGCAAAGTAATAGAGACGTCATATAGCATCACATGGCATCACCTTAAACACAAGACACTTAAAGCAAGATCCGAAGCCACAATGACATCAAGGAAAATTAAAAACTCAATATCCTTAGGATAAGAAGAGTGGGCAACATCAACTAGCCTCACAAACATATGGCATAGAAACTAATAAGGAGAATACATGGCGTTATTAATTTAGCAAGCGACTAAGCAACTTAGGAAAAACAGTGTAATTGGGGCACAGGACAACAGCAGGGGCGGTTCCACATGTCACTCGCACAAGAACTATTTAACAGACATGGTAAACGTATTCCAGGGTGAAGATAGGTCTAATACCAAGTTCATACAGGAAATAATGCAATTATAACGCGGCTATCACAATGTTTTACCTTAGCATCTACTGATCATTTCTGAATCATGAAAATATGCTATGCTCATCGATTTAAATCTAGGCCCCTTTTTATCCCAATTAGGTTATTCAAAATACATGTCCTAGTATAACTAAGTCACATCATGTCGCATATTTTGATCAATTCAATCGACAACCATATTTCATAGTTTAATTTAGTTATAGCTCAAAAATATAGTACAAGATAATTTAGTTATATCATTCCAATGTGTTCAGTTGGGTTATACTAAGTACTATTATACACACACCCATTCATAAGCCTTTGATTCAAGAAGTAGACTATAAGTATAAGTAAACTAGCATGTCATTCGATCAAGCACAGAACACAAAGGTAAGCATATACAAATCCAAACTCCTATGGTCGCCACAGCATGCATTAAATACATGCTTTTACAGCTATTCAAGCTATAGTGTGAGATCAAAGAATTCGTGGAGCGTAAATAATGTTCTTAGAGATAATTCCATGTAACGAGTTACATAAGTTAAATGATTTGGCTAACTCAGCCACATGCTTAACCAAACTCAATTTAAGCAAACACTAAGAAGTGTATTTACTATGCAATTAATTTATAAAACATATAAATGACCATGCGCACAAATTTAAGTAACTAAATAAGCTTTCATCAGCTTTACATTGTGCATAATGCCATGGTTGTGCTTCAAAACATGAAGGTTTGCAATAGTGCCCCATGCAAGGACATCTAGACGAGTATATATGATTATAACCCTCATTTGCAACCTAGGATAGAAGGTATGCCTTAAGGGTTGTCCAAAGTCATTAAAAGGTACCCATCGATCAACTAAGAAGGGGTAAGAACAATGCCATTAAGGATCCTATGGATATACATCAAGGCTCTACGACACATTTGTCTTATAAGGCAATTATACAAGTACAAGCTAATTATACAAGTACAAGGAACTCGGAGTACGGAAGGAAGGTTCTGCTTTCTATTCTGGGGCATTCTGGCTTCTGCACTCAGTGTTAATTCTTAAGAAGGCACCAAAAATGCATGGATGATCACCCCAAAAGGTGATGAGGTGACACACATAGGACAACAATTCCAAAGTCTGTCAGGTTATTACTTTGGTTTCTTTTCTGGATGTATTGGAGTTTAATATAACCAGGATGCTACCAATCCCATAATAAGAATAACATCCCATAACATAGTGAGTATAACATCTAGGTGATAGGTGAGTATGGGTAGTTGCATGATGGAAAGCAGGAGATACTTTCCAAGTAAACAACAACCCTAGATCATGACCACATATAAGTAACAATGATAAGTATATAAGATGCCTGAAATACCACTAATGTAACTATCAATAAGACCCTGGTTGTCATCCAAATTTACATGCATTCATAAGGAACCTTACTTATTTCTCTTAAACAATGACGAATTCACATAAAAGAGGTATCATCTAATAGGACTTTTAGTCATGATAAACAATCTTTAATCACTTGCTAGTAGTTCATCATTAACAAATCCAGCAACATAAAACAGTTGCAAATCTTCAGTTGTAATAGCAAGACCTAATCCAATAATTAGAAAAGTCTTCATGGTGGGAGCAAAACCCTAACCCACTAATTAGAAAAGACTTTAACCGTTCAAAATCTTTAGGTTCTCAAATGGAAAATGGTTTAACTACTTGTAGTCCTCTCTCTACCAACTATTGAGTACTTTTGCTCACTTTAATATGGGGCCCAACGAGCAAATCGTACCTTAGGGGTAAAGAACGAGCTTGGAGTTAAAATGTTTCAAATTATTTGAGTTCAAACCATGTGCACTTTAAACTTTTAATTAAATCATCAAAGGTGCATGCACAAAACATTTACTAACTGAGCTAACACTTTGCTTATTCATCAAAAGACAAGTCATTCAGCATACACTCTATCAAAGAGCTCACTTATTCAATCAATCATCTCATTCAAGTCACATATAGTTAATGAATCACATAAACAATCCTACCAGAACCGCATTTATGCACAAAAACATTATGCATGCATCATTATCACAAGGACATTACTAGGTAGCTATATAAAATGCAAGACTCAGGTCACGGCCTGTGGTCATAGAACCTTGCTCTGATACCATCTGGAACACCCTCACACCCCAGGGCTAGAAATGTTAGTGACTTACTTAAATCCTCAAATGAAAACAACAGAGTTCCACCTAAGAATTGACCGTATCCCAGACTTAAAGCCTTACAGAAGTTCTCTACAATAAATAAAAGCATAAAAGACATATTCATGAGCTCAACGGATACACGCCGGAGACCACAACTCTATAGGCCACACGCCCATAGTACAATAAAATATAAAGTTCAATAATAAAGATGGAAATAAAAGATATAGCTCAACGGATCACATATCCAGAGCATTGGGGTTTACATGCCAAAAATAACTAACTTCAACTAAGCCAAACGACCTACTATTCAAATGGTTGGCCGATATGGCCATGAGAGCGACTGTTATTTGATATGTAATATATGAACCAAAGTTCTTTACTTACATTTAATTAGAAATCTAGGAATACATCATATTACATCATTCAACTCATGAATCTACGTACACATCCATATAGTTTCTGTTTCCCAAGCGAAAGGGAGATTCTAACTTAGCTCTCATGAACCAACTTCTATTTGTCATCTAAGAGCCTTGGCAAAAAAGGGGAATAGAGAGGGGATGAGGTACCAAACGCTCAGTGAATAATCCTCAACCCTAAGGAAAAACAAAACAATTGCACATAATAATTTAGGTCGCAATCACACATGATTTGATATTTAATATCAAATAATAAACATCTAAAGTAAATTACAGAATCAAGGATCACCCACCTCAAATCCAAGCTAAAGGACCTGATTTAGGGTTGGTCGGGGCGATCTCGAACCTAGGCTCCAGTCTCCCCCCCAATGTCGTTGGTTCGATGCCGCTCAACCCTCATTCTTCATCTTAGTCTCGTTCTGTTGGCACTACTACTGTTAATTCCTCTTCTCTCTACCTTGGCCTCTTGGCCTCACACTCTTTTCCTCTCTCTAAGATGGTGGTTGTGATAGTGAAAGTGGATTTGAGTTGGCAATTTGGGATCTAGTCACCTGCCACCCTACCATCGGCTACAACAACGGCCAGCCGCCATTGTAGCGCCATTGTGGGCACCACTGGTCCTTAACTCTCGCTCCCTTTATACAGACACCCAATAGCACAACCCCACTGGCTCGCCTCCTCTCCGAATCTGAAACCTCCCATCGAGCAGCAACGTGCGGTGGACGTGGTGGAAACATGGAGGTCCTCTCCTCTCCCTTGCACTCAATCTCTCTCTCTCTCTCTCTTTCTATGGCTGGTTGCAGGGGCTACGAGGAAGGGGTCCAGGACCGCCCCCTACTTCTGTTTGTGGAACGCAAGGGCTCTACCCCTCTTTTACCCCTTTTTTACTTTTTTTTTCCATCTACTAACCCAAAGTTACTAGTTATCTGGACCACAAAATCAAGCCCAGTCAATTTCGCTAACCTCGCATGGCTTAATACTTTAATGTTTACTAATTTTATGCATTCACATGCCCTTCCAAGTCAAGAAAATTCGAAACTATGTTTTGTAAAATTATTCATTTTGATAGACATACAAATATTAGCCTAATTTTAGCTAATAAAATAAAACATAACTTATAAAATTATTAATCTAAGCCATTGGCCTGACATTCATAATTCTTGGCTATTACATTCCCCCTCGGCCCCTTAAAGGAATTTCATCCTTGAAATTCCTAAGTTCACTATACATATAGCATAATCTCCATAACTCACTCTGGAATCCAAAATCTTGCTTTACAAGTAAATGAATCTTTTAAATCCAAAAAAAAAAAAGGCATATGGTATCTACTCTTCTCATCACCAATCCTCTTCAAGCGTCTACTCACTGTATTAAGGCTCCAAGGACAAATTGCATATAAGAGGGGCAAATGAGTTGGCATGGGAAACCATATTAAACTTATTTTGAAAGGAACACATACCTTTAGTTATCTAAGCACTATCCGCATCGTGACCAATAAATCTATGTATATACATCTATGAGTTGGCATCTTAAGCTACGACAACTGGGCCATAACAAATCAAGGTCATCTACAGGTAGTTTCATTCGGAAGCATGAAGTAGTCAAAGTATTTTAGAACCAGGCTAATTGACCAAGGAGTTTCAATTCCACAGCAACGTAATAGATATGTCATATAGCACCACAAAGCATCACCTTAAACACAAGACATTCCAAGCAAGATCCGAAGCCACAGTGACATCAAGGAAAATTAACAACTCAATATCCTTAGGACAAGAAGAGTAGGCATCATCAACTAGCCTCATAAACATATGGCATGCAAACTACAAGGGAGAATACATGGAATTATTAATTTAGCAAGCAAATAAGCAACTTGGGAAAAATGGTGTAATTAGAGCACAGGACAACAGCAGCAAAGGTCCAATGTATCAGTTGCACACGAATTATTTAAGGGGCATGGTAAGGTTGTTCCCAGGTGAAGATAGATCTGATACTAGGTTCAAGCATCAAATAATGCAATTATAGCCTAGCTATCATAATGTTTTACTTAGGGTCTCCATTCAAAATTGATCACTTCTGAATCATCAAAATGTGCAACTACAATGCTATGCTCATCGATTTAAATCTAGACCCTTTTTAATCCCAATTAGATTATCCAACATACAAATCCTAGTACAACTCAGTCACATCATGTCACACACTTTGATCAATCTCATTGACAATCGTATTTCATAGTTTAATGATTCATATAGCTTCATTATGACCAAGAGAACACCTAGCTCTTTTGTATTTTGCTCAAAATGCTTATAAGCAAACAAACATATATGTAAATATTGATCCTTGGTTCAAAAAATAGTAGTGGTACGACATCCCAGTCACAAGGTACCTAGATTGAGGTGAAGTCACGTACAATGACTATGATATAGTAAAATAGTATAAGAAACAAGCATAGTGACTAGCATAGCACCACTCTACAATTTCCTAGCAAAACCACCATGGGGCACATGACTGTTATAGCTCAAAAACGTAGTATGAGATAATTTAGTTATATCATGCTAAGGCATTCAGTTGGGTTGTACTAAGAATTATTATACACACACTCATTCATGAGCCTTCGAGTCAAGAAGTCACCTATGAGTATGGGTACACTAGCATGTCATTTAATCAAGCACAGAACGCAAAGGTAAGGGTATGCGAATGCAAACTCCTATGATCACCATGTCATGCATTAAATACGTGTATGTATAGTTATTCAAGCTGTAGTATGAGATTAAAGAATTCATTGAGTGTAAATAATGAATTAGAGGTAATTCCATGTAATGAATTACATAAGTTAAATCATTTAGCTAATTCAGTCACATGTTTAACCAAACTCAAGCCAAGCAAACACCAATAAGTGTATTTATTACACAATTCACTTATAAAACAAATAAATGACCATGCATACGAATTTAGCTATATAAGCTTCCATGGCCTTTAGATTGTGCATAGTGTGATGGTTATGCTTTAAAACACATAGGTTCACAATAGTGTCCCGCGGAAGGACATCTAGATGAGTATACATGATTGCAACCCTCATTTGCAGCCTAAGATCAAACATATGTCTTGAGGCTTGTCCAAAGTGATTAGAACTTAGCCATCGATCAACTAACAAGGGGTAAAAACAATGGATTTAATGGTCTTACAAATATACATTGAGGCTTTACGACACATTTTCTGATAGGTAATTGTAGAAGTTTGAGAAACTCTTGGTATGGAAAAGAGGTTCTACCTTCCCTTATGGGGCATTATGGCTTTTGCACTTGGTGCTAATGCTTAAGAAAGCACTAGAAAGGTATGGATCATCACTCCAAATGGTGACGAGGTGACGCACATAGTACAATAATTATAAAGTCTATCAGGTTCTTACTTTAGTTTCCTTTCTAGATGTATTGAGATTTGATATAACCAGGACGCTACTAATCCCACAACCGAAATAACATCCCGTACGATAGTAAGCATAACACCTAGCTGACCGGTGAGTAAGGGTAGTTATGTGATGGAAAGCAGGAGATACTTTTAAGGTAAACTACAAGTCAAGATCATGACCACATGTAGGTGATAATGATAAGAATACGAGATGCCCGAAATAACACTTATGCAATGATCAGCAAGACCTTGTTTATCATCCAAATTTGCATGTATGCATATGGAACCTTACTTATTTCTCCTAAACAATGGCTAATTCACATAGAAGAGTTACCATCTAATAGGACTTTTAGTCATGATAAACAATCTGCAATCACATGTTGGTAGTTCATCATTAACATATCCAACAACAAATATATCTTGGCATGTGAACACCCAAAACATTTGTTTGCACATAGAAACACATACTCATATAACTAGACCCAAGCATTATTGTAAAGCATACGCAAACCTTCAGATGCAATAGTAAGACCTAATCCAATAATTAGAAAAGTCTTAATGGTGAAAGCAAAACGTGACCCACTAATTAGAAAAGACTTTAACTTTTTAAAATCTCTAGGTTTTCAAATGGGAAATGGTTTAACTACTTCTAGCCCACTCTCTACCAACTGTTGAGTATGTCTGCTCATGCCATTATGGGGCCCAAGGAGCAAATCATACCTTGGGGTAAAGAGTGAGCTTGGAATTAAGATGCTTCCAATTGTTGGAGTTAAATTTCAATTCAATCATCGAAGGTGTATGCACAAAACATTTATTGATTGAGCTAACACTTTGCTTATTCACGAGAATACACGTCATTCGGCCTATGCTCTATCAAAGGGCTCACTTCTTCAATCAATCAGCTCACTTAAGTCACACATAGTTAATGAATCGCACAAACAATCACACCAAAACCACATTTACGCACAAAAACATTACATATGCCACATCAGCACAAAGAGGTCCCTAGGTAGCTATATGAAATGCAAGACTCGGTTCGTGGCCTATGATTGTAGGATCTTGCTCTGATACCATCTGTAACACCCTTACCCCCTAGGACGAGAAATGTTAGTGACTTCTTAAATCTTGGAATGAAAAGAACCAAGTTCTACCTAAGAATTGACCATATCCTAGTCTTAAAGCCGTAGATTAGGTCTCTGTAATAAATAAAAGTATAAAAGACATGTTCACGAGCTCAACGGCTGCATGCCGGAGACCATGGCTCGCAGTCCACTAAATAATGAAGTTCAATAATAAAGATGGAAATAAAAGATGTAACTCAATGGATCACACATCCAGAGCACTGGGGTTGACGTCCCAAAAATAACTAACTTCAACAAAGCCACACGACCTACTATTCATATGTTGTTCCACATGGCCATTTAGAGCGACTACTATTCGATATGCAATACATGAATGAAGGTACTTTACTTACATTTGTTCAGAAATTGTAACGCCTCGACGTCACAAGGTCGTGTTACACGCCACAGCCTTTCCCTGGGGAAAGACAGTTAAGGCAACTTGCTTAAACCTATTTGAAACATAACCTATTGTGACTTAATATTTAAAACTTAAGCCACTATAATATAATTGGGTCCTGAGTTTAACCCTAGGGCTAGGAATGTTAGGATTTTCTTAATTTCTGGGGCAAAACGGACAGAGTTTCCCCTAACAACTGACTGTTTCCCAGGCTTAAAGCCTTACATTACATCCCTGTAATACATAAAGGTACTAAATAACACCAACAACTCTACGGCTACACGCTGGAGTTCACAACTCTACGGGCCACATGCCCGGAGTATACAGAGCTTTCTATTTTTCATAAACTTTACAAGAAGATAAATAATCACATAACCTTACAAACATAACCAATATTACATAATCATGTCATAATCAAACCAAGCAAGTCCATCCTTGTTGCACTCCACGCGTCAGCCACATATCTGCCGATCTGGGGAAAATGGGGAAAAGTAATGGCAATGAGCAACCACCGCTCAGTGAGTAAACCCTCTCTCCCAAAACATACTTAAAATACATATCAACTTACGAAAGCCTTTCGTAATTCATTTTAGTTGAAGAGCTTTCACATAATACATCATATTCGAACCATAACCCAGCGAAGGAATAGTCATACCAAAAAACTTAACTTTAGAAGAAATCGTAATGCATTGACTTAACATAATAAAGTTACGTAAACCCAGAAACATAGCATAAAAGGGGTTTTACACAGAGGTTTCACTTACCGAAAATCATACATAGTAACTTATTCACATAAATGAGGAGACTAGACTCTTAGAGGTACTTTGTTACTGCCATCCCGAGTCGGCCAAACTCGAGCGGCAACATACGCCTATCCGGACATACATCATACTATGCTGAGACGTAATTTCATACTTAGACTTCAGGCGGGAATCAAACCACCATCCTTGAATCTATCATACGTAACATATGTGATACCAGGCGGGAACTAAGCCACCATCCCTGGGTCTCAGACTTAAGCTTAAAGTTTCTAGAGTAGCTCCTCCATGTATACATAACATAACATAATCATTCGTACACATACATACTTATACTTATTCATATATATGTCTTAGAAACTTATAACATTCATACACATACATACTCAGTAAACAACATGCATATACTTATTCATATATATATATATATATATATATATATATATATATATATATATATATATATATATATATATATGCATATATTTTGAACTCATAACATAAGAACATAATCCTCTTGCAACTTTAGCTTTTAGGCAAACAACAAGAAAAGCCTCTTAAAAATCATGGTGAGTCTACTAACTCACGATTCAAGACTTGGTAGTTAACCAGCATGTACTCCAAAGATAGGATTCGTATATAATCACCTTCAGTTGCCCTTTTTACGCTCATTTCAATCTTTCAAACGCAAAAGGATGAACATGACACAGGCCAAGTTTGCTAACTCATAAATCGACTTCGTGAATAGCTTAAAAGCTTTTCATAATCGTAATAAATTTGCTAACATGTAAACTAACTTCATAAAATACGTTTATTAATTCGTAAAACGACTTCGTTTCTAACTGAAAAGCTTTGTATAAACGTAATTAGTTTGCTAAATCGTAAAACGATTTCGTTTTCAACTTAAAAGCTTCTTAATAACGTAATACGTTTGTTAGTTTGTAAAACGACTTCGTTTTAAACTTACAAGCTTCTTATAAACGAAATAAGGCCTGTTAACACATAAATCGACTTCATAAACAACTTAAAGACTTTTTATAAACGTAAAATGTTTACTAAATTGTATAACGACTTAGTTTCTAATTTAAATGCTTCGTATAAACGTAATAGGGTTGCTAAACCGTAAAACGACTTTGTTTTCAACTTAGACGCTTCGTATAGACGTAATAAGTTTACTAAATCATAAAACGATTTTGTTTTCAACTTAGAAGCTACATATCAATGTAATAAGGTTGCTAAATCGTAAAACGACTTTGTTTTCAACTTAAAAACTTCTTATAAATGGAAAACGATTGCTAACTCAAAAAACAACTTCACTTTTTAGCTAAAAAGCTTCTTTTAAATGTAAAACGTTTGCTAAATCATAGATCGAAACTCGTTTGAGACATAATGTTCTTAGTTAGTGTTTAATTCAAACTAAGTTCGAAATCAAAACCCATTTAAGACTTAAATACTTAGTTAGCAATAAATGCAAGCTAGATTCGTTTGAAAATTCCATTTTGAAACTCAAGATGGGTGTAAAAATAAACTAAAGGCTTAAAATGTTCCCAAACTTGCTATCATTCAAAAACTTAAAGCGCTTAGCTCGTTTATGAGACGAACATCACTTCATAAATCTTCTATGTAAATGCTTCTTAAAACGTAACGGTTTTACTACCTCTTGACTCAAAACTTCATAAAGACTCAAGTTTGATCAAAATCTACCTTGAGGCCATCCTATGGAGTAGTGGGTTATCAAACGCATTAACCCTCGACTAGGTAACCCAAGTTTGTTCGAATGAAATAGTTAGTACTTGTAAACTTCTTAAAACTAGGCTTGAATGTACACCAAAACAATGAAGACTTCGTTTACTTATAAACCACCCATTTTCGAGGCTCAAAATCTGAATACCACATACGATTTCGCACTAATATTAAGGGAAGCCACAAATTAGGGAAGCTTAAGGTTTGTCCACACATACAATCGAATTCATATAACAATAATCCAATCTACTAATTCAGTAAGTGGATTCGTATAATTATCTTTCGAAATCCATAAAATAGGAGGGAGTAAGGGTTTACCCACCTCGAATCCAAGTTATATGCGTGCAAATTGGCTAGATTGAAGCTAAATTTGAACACCCAAAGCTCAGAATCAGCTCTGCCTCTCGCACAAGGTTCGACCACCACCAAACCCAAAACCCTAACTCACAATTTCTGAAGTATTTAGGCACAATTAGCACGAATTGAAGGGAATTGAAGCAAGGATTCAATTTATAGAGGTAAGGTTGCTCGAATTCTCACCTGCATGTGCGAAATCCGCCGGGTGTTCGGTCGGTTCTGCCCTGAAATAGGGGAGACGCCGGCACCTGGTGGGCATCGCCTGGGGTCCGGTCAGGCCTGATGCGCGACGTGGCAACAAGTAGAGTAGATGGGAAGGCAAGTGGAGAGCTTGAGGTCTGCGAATGGTGAAGGAAGCAGAAGAACGAGCACAGAGAGGGAGAGAGGGTGTCACGGGTCTCTTGCTAAAGGAGGAAGAAGAAAGGGGGGAGAGAGAGTGTCGGGTCACGCGTGCCTATCCCCCCCTTTTTGCCCCATTCCTCTTTTTTTTTTTCTTGACTCAATTCTACCACCAAACTTCAGCCTATTGTATAAATAATCGAATTCCCGGGCCTCTAATCCTAATCCGGATTCCTAAATATAATCGTGGGTCAGTTTACTTGCCTTTTGATTATGTTAAGATTCGATTTAATAATTGCAAGTTCAGTCCCAAGGTTCGATATACTAGTCGTTCGGAAAAATTTAGTCGCTCTAGTACTCGATAATGTAATTCAGTAACGCTCCTTCGAAAGTTTCACATAAATTACTAACGTTATTAATAACAGCAAGACAATTGTAATCGGGATTATCTTTATTTTAAGTGTCCGAGATTAGATAGATTGATAACTTGGGTATTATGATAGTTGTAAGCTGACAAATACTAAAATAAAATTTTATAACCCAACAGGCATAATATTCATTAAGCGAGTGCGACAAAACTCCGGGTCTCACGTTTCTCCCCTACTTATAAAAAGTTTCGTCCCCGAAACTCATACGCTTTGGTCACATGATGCGAAATAAATTCATATATACTTATATAAATGAAAGTACTTAAAAGGAAGATTTCTTACCAACTTTCATTCACATCATGGAGCTGTGAGATTGGTGGAGTCATTTTCTTACTTGGAGATTATTGCCGCCTTGCTTACTTGCTGGTTCAGTCCTTTGATTAGCTTGGATGTTTTCTTGTACTTTCTTTGGACAGTGGTTTTGGTAATGCCCAATTTCTCCACACTCAAAGCATGCCTCAGTTAATCTTGCACACGGTCCATTATGGAGTTTGCCACATATATCACATCGAGGCCTTGGCTCATATGGAGGGCGGTTCTTTTCAGGCCGTCGACTGGAGTTAGGCTTCCTCCCATTTCCACGCACCTCTCCTTGAGAGCTCCCAACTTCGTGCTTCCCTTTTTGTTGCATAGCTATCTCAGATGCTTCACACTCATCTGTAATGCGCTCTACTTTGATGGCTTTTTGGTACATCATTTGGACATTTGGAGAATTTAGTGCAGCCATGTTTGTTTTTAACTTAGCTTTGAGGCCTCTCTCAAACCGTTCCATTTTCATTTCCTCATTCGCCACTTGATGAGGAGCAAACCTACTCAATTCATTAAACTTAGACATATACTCTATAACTAGCATTTTTCCTTGCTTTAAGTCTAAAAATTCCTGCTCTTTAGCCCATTTTACCTCCTTAGGATAGTATTTTTTATCTAATAATCCCTTGAACTGTGCCCAAGTTAGTGGTTGTTCACCTTCTTTTGGCTTAACGGTATCCCACCAAAAACTAGCATCTTTCTCAAATAAGTGAGCTGTGAACCTCACCTTACAATTGGCAGGACACTCCATGACTTCAAGCAATCCTTCAATCTTCCTCTTCCAGTGCTCATACTGAATTGGGTCCGGCGCTCCGTCAAACGTAGGTGGCTTAAGCTTTAGAAATTTAATTAACATCTCTATCCCATCATTTGGAGGCGGAGGTGGAGGAGGATTTTACCTCTCTTTCGTCATATCATATACTATCTTAACTCTTGCAATTGTAATAAGACTCCAGGCTACTTACGTACATCATACACATATGTTACACATGGAGGAATTTCCATC
This sequence comes from Carnegiea gigantea, assembly GCA_029747015.1. NCBI lineage: Eukaryota > Viridiplantae > Streptophyta > Magnoliopsida > Caryophyllales > Cactaceae > Carnegiea > Carnegiea gigantea. The sequence continues at coordinate 41,653 of JAKOGI010002092.1, forward strand.
AACCCCCTCCTAGTAAGCTTACAATAATTAAACACTTAACACTTAATATATAACATACATCGCATAGTACATAACACATAGCACACAACACGTAACACTTAGCACATAAAACATATCGCCGAGCCAAATCTCATTTTCTTTTGCTCTGATACCACCAAATGTAACACCCCGACCTCACCGGGTCGTGTTACACGCCACAGCCTTTCCCTGGGGAAAGACTATTAAGGCAACTTTCTTAAACCTATTTGAAACATAACCTATTGTGACTTAATATTTAAAACTTAAGCCACTATAACATAATTGGGTCCTGAGTTTAACCCTAGGGCTAGGAATGTTAGGATTTTCTTAATTTCTGGGGCAAAGCGGACAGAGTTTCCCCTAACAACTGACCGTTTTCCAGGTTTAAAGTCTTACATTACATCCCTGCAATACATAAAGGTACTAAATAACACCAACAACTCTACGGCCACACGCCGGAGTTCACAACTCTACGAGCCACACGTCCGGAGTATATAGAGCTTTCTATTTTTCATAAACCTTACAAGAAGATAAATAATTACATAACCCTACAAACATAACCAATATTACATAATCATGTCATAATCAAACCAAGCAAGTCCATTCTTGTTGCACTCCACGAGTCAGTCACATATCTGTCGATCTGGGGAAAAGGGGGAAAAGTAATGGGAATGAGCAACCACCGCTCAGTGAGTAAACCCTCTCTCCCAAAACATACTTAAAATACATATTAACTTACGAAAGCCTTTCGTAATTTATTTTAGTTGAAGAGCTTTCACATAATACATCATATTCGAACCATAAATCGAGCGAAGGAATAGTCATACCAAAAAGCTTAACTTTAGAAGAAACCATAATGCATTGACTTAACATAATAAAGTTACGTAAACCCAGAAACATAGCATAAAAGGGGTTTTACACATAAGTTTCACTTACCGAAAATCATACATAGTAACTTATTCATGTAAATGAGGATACTAGACTCTTAGAGGTACTTTGTTACTGCCATCCCGAGTCGGCCAAACTCGAGCGGTAACATACGCCTATCCGGACAGACATCATACTATGTTGAGACATAATTTTCATATTTAGACTTCGGGCGGGTATCAAACCACCATCCCTGAATCTATCATAACATAACTTATATGATACCAGGCGGGAACTAAGCCACCATCCCTGGGTCTCAGACCTAAGCTTAAAGTTTCTAGAGTAGCTCCTCCACGTATACATAACATAACATAATCACTCGTACACATACATACTTATACTTATTCATATATACATGTCCTAGGAACTTATAACATTCATACACGTACATACTTAGTAAACAACATGCTTATGCTTATTCATATATATATATATATATATGCATGTATTTTGAACTCATAACATAAAATCATAATCCTCTTGCAACTTTAGCTTTTAGGCAAACAACAAGAAAAGCCTCTTAAAAATCATGGTGAGTCTACTAACTCACAATTCAAAACTTGGGTAGTTAACCAGCATGCACTCCAAAGCTAGGATTCATATATAATCACCTTTAGTTGCCCTTTTTACACTCATTTCAATCTTTCAAACGCAAAAGGATGAATATGATACGGGCCAAGTTTGCTAACTCATAAATCGACTTCATGAATAGCTTAAAAGCTTTTCATAATCGTAATAAATTTGCTAACATGTAAACTAACTTCATAAAATACGTTTACTAATTCGTAAAACGACTTCGTTTCTAACTTAAAAGCTTCGTATAAACGTAATTAGTTTGCTAAATCGTAAAACGATTTCGTTTTCAACTTAAAAGCTTCTTAATAATGTAATACGTTTGTTAGTTTGTAAAACGACTTCGTTTTAAACTTACAAGCTTCTTATAAATGAAATAAGGTCTGTTAACACGTAAATCGGCTTCATAAATAACTTAAAGACTTTTTATAAAGTAAAATGTTTACTAAATCGCATAACGACTTAGTTTCTAACTTAAATGCTTTGTATAAATGTAAGAGGGTTGCTAAACCGTAAAACGACTTTGTTTTCAACTCAGACGCTTCGTATAGATGTAATACGTTTACTAAATCGTAAAACGATTTTGTTTTCAACTTAGAAGCTACATATAAATGTAATAAGGTTGCTAAATCATAAAACGGCTTCGTCTTCAACTTAAAAACTTCTTGTAAATGTAAAACGATTGCTAACTCATAAAATGACTTCACTTTTTAGCTAAAAAGCTTCCTTTAAACGTAAAACGTTTACTAAATCGTAGATCGAAACTCGTTCGAGACATAATGTGCTTAGTTAACATTTTAGTTAGCAATAAATGCAAGCTAGATTCGTTTAAAAATCCCATTTTGAAACTTAAGATCGGTGTAAAAATAAACTAAAGGCTTAAAATGTTCCCAAACTTGCTATCATCCAAAAACTTAAAGCACTTGGCTCGTTTATGAGGCAAACATCACTTCATAAATCTTCTATGTAAATGCTTCTTAAAACATAACGGTTTTACTACCTCTTGACTTGAAACTTCATAAAGACTCAAGTTTGGCCAAAATCTACCTTGAGGCCATCTTATGGAGTAATGGGTTATCAAACGCATTAACCCTAGACTAGGTAACCCAAGTTTGTTCGAATGATATGGTTAGTACTTGCAAACTTCTTAAAACCAGGCTTGAATGTACACCAAAACAATAAAGACTTCTTTTACTCATAAACCACCCATTTTCGAGGCTCAAAATCTGAATACCACATACGATTTCGCAGTAATATTAAGGGAAGCCACAAATTAGGGAGGCTCAAGGTTTGTCCACACATACAATCGAATTCATACAACAACAATCCAATCTACTAATTCAGTAAGCTGATTCGTATAATTATCATTCGAAATCTATAAAATAGGAGGGAGTAAGGGTTTACCCACCTCGAATCCAAGCTATATGCGTGCAAATTGGCTAGATTGAAGCTAAATTTGAACACCCAAAGCTCATAATCAGCTCTGCCTCTCGCGCAAGGTTCGACCACCACCAAACCCAAAACCCTAACTCACAATTTCTGAAGTATTTAGGCACAATTAGCACAAATTGAAGGGAATTGAAGCAAGGATTCAATTTATAGAGGTAAGGTTGCTCAAATTCTCACCTACATGTGCGAAATCTGCAGGGCGTTCGGTCGGTTCTGCGCTGAAATGGGGGAGACGCCGGCACCTGGTGCGCATCGCCTGGGGTCCGATCAGGCCTGATGCGCGGCGTGGCAGCAAGTAAAGGAGATGGGAAGGCAAGTGGAGAGCTTGAGGTCTGCGAATGGTGAAGGAAGGAGAAGAACGAGCACAGAGAGAGAGAGAGAGACAGAGAGAGAGAGAGAGAGAGAGAGGGTGTCGGGGGTCTCTTGCTGAAGAAGGAAGAAGAAAGAGGGGAGAGAGAGTGTCGGGTCACGCGTGCCTACCCCCCTTCTTGCCCCATTCCTCTTTTTTTTTTTTGACTCAATTCTACCACCAAACTTCAGCTTATTGTATAAATAATCGAATTCCCGGGCCTCTAATCCTAAACCGGATTCCTAAATATAGTCGTGGGTCAGTTTACTCGCCCTTCGATTATGTTAAGATTCGATTTAATAATTGCAGGTTCAGTCCCAAGGTTCGATATACTAGTCGTTCGGAAAAATTTAGTGGCTCTAGTACTCGATAATATAATTCAGTAATGCTCCTTCGAAACTTTCACATGAATTACTAACGTTATTAATAACAGCCAGATAATTGTAATCGCGATAATATTTATTTTTAGTGTCTTAGATTAGATAGATTGATAACTTGGGTATTATGATAGTTGTAAGCTGACAAATACTAAAATAAAATTTTCTAACCCAACAGGCATAATATTCATTAAGCGAGTACGACAAAACTCCGGGTCTCACATTTCTCCCCCACTTATAAAAAGTTTCGTCCCCGAAACTCATACGCTTTGGTCACATGATGCGAAATAAATTCATATATACTTATATAAATGAAAGTACTTAAAAGGAAGATTTCTTACCAACTTTCATCCACGTCATGGAGCTGTGAGATTGGTGGAGTCATTTTCTTGCTTGGAGATTATTGCCGCCTTGCTTACTTGTTGGTTTAGTCCTTTGATTAGCTTGGATGCTTTCTTGTACTTTCTTTGGGCATTAGCTTTGGTAATGCCCAATTTCTCCACACTCAAAGAATGCCCCAGTTCATCTTGCACAAGGTCCATTATGGAGTTTGCCACATGTATCACATCGAGACCTTGGCTCATATGGAGGGTAGTTCTTTTCAGGCCGTCGACTGGAGTTACGCTTCCTCCCATTTTCACGCACCTCTTCTTGAGAGCTCTCAACTTCGCGCTTACCTTTTGTTGCATAGCTATCTCAGATGCTTCACACTCATCTATGACGCGCTCCACTTTGGTGGCTTTTTAGTACATCGTTTGGAGATTTGGAAAGGTTAGTGCAGCCATGTTTGTTTTTAACTTAACTTTGAGGCCTCTCTCAAACCATTCCATTTTCATTTCCTCATTCGTCACTTGATGAGGAGCAAACCTACTCAATTCATTAAACTTAGACATATACTCAATAACTGGCATTTTTCCTTACTTTAAGTTCAAAAATTCCTACTCCTTAGCCCATTTTACCTCCTTAGGATAGTATTTTTCATCTAATAACCCCTTGAGCTCTGCCCAAGTTAGTAGTTGTTCGCCTTCTTTTGGCTTAACCGTATCCTACCAAAAGCTAGCATCTTTCTCAAATAAGTGAGCTGCGAACCTCACCTTATAATTGGCAGGACACTCCATGACTTCAAACAATCCTTCAATCTTCGTCTTCTAGTACTCATACTGAATTGGGTCTGGTGTTCCGTCAAACGTAGGTGGCTTAAGCTTTAGAAATTTAATTAGCATCTCCATCCCATCATTTGGAGGCGGAGGTGGAAGAGGATTTTGCCTCTCTTCCGACATATCGTATACTATCTTAACTCCTGCACTCGTAATAAGACTCCAGGTCACTTATGTGCACCATATACATATACTACTTATAGAGGAATTTCCATCAACCCCCTCCTAGTAAGCTTGCAACAATTTAGCACTTAACGCTTAACACTTAATATACAACATACATCGCATAACACATAACACGTAGTACATAACATATAACTCTTAGCACATAAAAACATATTGGCGAGTCAAATCTCATTTTCTTTTATCATTTTTTAAAATCCTATAGCTCTGATACCATCAAATATAACTCCCCCGACCTTAGGCGGGTCGTGTTACACGCCACAGCCTTCCCCTGGGGAAAGACTGTTAAGGCAACTTGCTTAAACCAATTTGAAACATAACCTATTGAGACTTAATATTTAAAACTTAAGCCACTATAACATAATTGGGTCTTGAGTTTAACCCTAGGGTTAGGAATGTTAGGATTTTCTTAATTTCTGGGGCAAAACGGACAGAGTTTCCCTTGAAAACTAACCATTTCCCCAAGCCTAAGCCTTACATTACATCCCTACAATACAAAAAGGCACTAAATAACACCAACAACTCTACGGCTACACGCCGGAGTTCACAACTCTACAGGCCACACGCCCGGAGTATACAGAGCTTTCTATTTTCATAAACCTTACAAAAGATAAATAATTACATAACCTTACAAACATAAACAATATTACATAGTCACATCATAATCAAACCAAGCAAGTCCATCCTTGTTGCACTCCACGCGTCAATCACATACCTGTGGATCTGGGAAAAGGGGAAAAGTAATGGGAATGAGCAACCACCGCTCAGTGAGTAAACCCTCTCTCCCAAAACATACTTAAAATGCATATTAACTTACGAAAACCTTTCGTATTTCATTTTAGTTGAAGAGCTTTCACATAATACATCATGTTCGAACCCTAACCGAGCGAAGGAATAGCCATACCAAAAAGCTTAACTTTAAAAGAAACCGTAATGCATTGACCTAACATAATAAAGTTACCTAAACCCAGAAACATAGCATAAAAGGGGTTTTAGATATAAGTTTCACTTACCGAAAATCATACATAGTAACTGATTCACGTAAATGTGGAGACTAGACTCTTAGAGGTACTTTGTTACAGCCATCCCGAGTCGGTCAAACTCGAACCGCAACATACGCCTATCCGGACAGACATCATACTATGTTGAGACATAATTTTCATACTTAGACTTCAGGCGAGAATTAAACCACCATCCCTGAATCTATCATAACATAACTTATGTGGTACCAGGCGGGAACTAAGCCACCATCCCTGGATCTCAGACTTAAGCTTAAAGTTTCTAGAGTAGCTCCTCCATGTATACATAACATAACATAATCATTCGTACACATACATACTTATACTTATTCACATGTATGTCTTAGAAACTTATAACGTTCATACACATATATACTTAGTAAACAACATGCTTATACTTATTCATATATATATATATATATATATATATATATATATATATATATATATATATATATATATATATATATATATTTATATATATAATATATATATATATATATATATATATATATATATATATATATATATATATATATCTTGATCTCATAACATAAAAACGTAATCCTCTTGCAACTTTAGCTTTTAGACAAACATCAAGAAAAGCCTCTCAAAAATCATGGTGAGTCTACTAACTCACGATTCAAAACTTGGGTAGTTAACCAGCATGTATTCCAAAGCTAGGATTCATAAATAATCACCTTCAGTTGCCCTTTTTACACTCATTTCAATCTTTCAAAAGCAAAAGGATGAACATGATACAGGCCAAGTTTGCTAACTCATAAATCGACTTCATGAATAGCTTAAAAGCTTTTCATAATCGTAATAAATTTGCTAACATGTAAACTAACTTCGTAAAATGCGTCTACTAATCCATAAAACGACTTCGTTTCGAACTTAAAAGCTTCGTATAAACGTAATTAGTTTGCTAAATCGTAAAACGATTTCGTTTTCAACTTAAAAGCTTCTTAATAACGTAATACGTTTGTTAGTTTGTAAAACGACTTCGTTTTAAACTTACAAGCTTCTTATAAACGAAATAAGGCCTGTTAACACATAAATCGACTTCATAAACAACTTAAAGACTTTTTATAAACGTAAAATGTTTACTAAATTGTATAACGACTTAGTTTCTAATTTAAATGCTTCGTATAAACGTAATAGGGTTGCTAAACCGTAAAACGACTTTGTTTTCAACTTAGACGCTTCGTATAGACGTAATAAGTTTACTAAATCATAAAACGATTTTGTTTTCAACTTAGAAGCTACATATCAATGTAATAAGGTTGCTAAATCGTAAAACGACTTTGTTTTCAACTTAAAAACTTCTTATAAATGGAAAACGATTGCTAACTCAAAAAACAACTTCACTTTTTAGCTAAAAAGCTTCTTTTAAATGTAAAACGTTTGCTAAATCATAGATCGAAACTCGTTTGAGACATAATGTTCTTAGTTAGTGTTTAATTCAAACTAAGTTCGAAATCAAAACCCATTTAAGACTTAAATACTTAGTTAGCAATAAATGCAAGCTAGATTCGTTTGAAAATTCCATTTTGAAACTCAAGATGGGTGTAAAAATAAACTAAAGGCTTAAAATGTTCCCAAACTTGCTATCATTCAAAAACTTAAAGCGCTTAGCTCGTTTATGAGACGAACATCACTTCATAAATCTTCTATGTAAATGCTTCTTAAAACGTAACGGTTTTACTACCTCTTGACTCGAAACTTCATAAAGACTCAAGTTTGACCAAAATCTACCGTGAGGCCATCTTATGCAGTAGTGGGTTATCAAACGCATTAACCCTGGACTAGGTAACCCAAGTTTGTTCGAATGAAATAGTTAGTACTTGCAAACTTCTTAAAACCAGGCTTGAATGCACACCAAAACAATAAAGACTTCTTTTACTCATAAACCACCCATTTTCGAGGCTCAAAATCTGAATACCACATACGATTTCGCACTAATATTAAGGGAAGCCACAAATTAGGGAAGCTCAAGGTTTGTCCACACATACAATCGAATTCATACAACAACAATCCAATCTACTAATTCAGTAAGCTGATTCGTATAATTATCATTCGAAATCCATAAAATAGGAGGGAGTAAGGGTTTACCCACCTCGAATCCAAGCTATATGCGTGCAAATTGGCTACATTAAAGCTAAATTTGAACACCCAAAGCTCAGATTTAGCTCTGCCTCTCGCGCAAGGTTGGACCACCACCAAACCCAAAACCCTAACTCATAATTTCTGAAGTATTTAGGCACAATTAGCACGAATTGAAGGGAATTGAAGCAAGGATTCTATTTATAGAGGTAAGGTTACTCAAATTCTCACCTGCATGTGCGAAATCCATCGGGCGTCCGGTCGGTTCTGCGCTGAAATGGGGGAGACGCCGGCACCTGGTGGGCATCGCCTGGGGTCCGGTCAGGCCTGATGCGCGGCGTGGCAGCAAGTAGAGGAGATGGGAAGGCAAGTGGAGAGCTTGAGGTCTGCGAATGGTGAAGGAAGCAGAAGAACGAGCACAGAGAGGGAGAGAGGGTGTCACGGGTCTCTTGCTAAAGGAGGAAGAAGAAAGGGGGGAGAGAGAGTGTCGGGTCACGCGTGCCTATCCCCCCCTTTTTGCCCCATTCCTCTTTTTTTTTTTCTTGACTCAATTCTACCACCAAACTTCAGCCTATTGTATAAATAATCGAATTCCCGGGCCTCTAATCCTAATCCGGATTCCTAAATATAATCGTGGGTCAGTTTACTTGCCTTTTGATTATGTTAAGATTCGATTTAATAATTGCAAGTTCAGTCCCAAGGTTCGATATACTAGTCGTTCGGAAAAATTTAGTCGCTCTAGTACTCGATAATGTAATTCAGTAACGCTCCTTCGAAAGTTTCACATAAATTACTAACGTTATTAATAACAGCAAGACAATTGTAATCGGGATTATCTTTATTTTAAGTGTCCGAGATTAGATAGATTGATAACTTGGGTATTATGATAGTTGTAAGCTGACAAATACTAAAATAAAATTTTATAACCCAACAGGCATAATATTCATTAAGCGAGTGCGACAAAACTCCGGGTCTCACGTTTCTCCCCTACTTATAAAAAGTTTCGTCCCCGAAACTCATACGCTTTGGTCACATGATGCGAAATAAATTCATATATACTTATATAAATGAAAGTACTTAAAAGGAAGATTTCTTACCAACTTTCATTCACATCATGGAGCTGTGAGATTGGTGGAGTCATTTTCTTGCTTGGAGATTATTGCCGCCTTGCTTACTTGCTGGTTCAGTCCTTTGATTAGCTTGGATGCTTTCTTGCACTTTCTTTGGACATTAGCTTTGGTAATGCCCAATTTCTCCACACTCAAAGCATGCCCCAGTTCATCTTCCACAAGGTCCATTATGGAGTTTGCCACATGTATCACATCAAGGCCTTGGCTCATATGGAGGGTGGTTCTTTTCAGGCCGTCGACTAGAGTTAGGCTTCCTCCCATTTTCACGCACCTCTTCTTGAGAGCTCTCAACTTCGCGCTTCCCTTTTGTTGCATAGCTATCTCAGATGCTTCACACTCATCTATGACGCGCTCCACTTTGATGGCTTTTTGGTACATCGTTTGGAGATTTGGAAAAGGTAGTGCAACCATGTTTGTTTTTAACTTAGCTTTGAGGCCTCTCTCAAACCATTCCATTTTCATTTCCTCATTCGCCACTTGATGAGGAGCAAACCTACTCAATTCATTAAACTTAGACATATGCTCAATAACTGGCATTTTTCCTTACTTTAAGTCCAAAAATTCCTGCTCTTTAGCCTATTTTACCTCCTTAGGATAGTATTTTTCGTCTAATAATCCCTTGAACTGCGCCTAAGTTAGTGGTTGTTCACCTTCTTTTGGCTTAACGGTATCCCACCAAAAACTAGCATCTTTCTCAAATAAGTGAGCTGTGAACCTCACCTTATAATTGACATGACGCTCCATGACTTCAAGTAATCCTTCGATCTTCCTCTTCCAGTGCTCATACTGAATTGGGTCCGGCGCTCCGTCAAATGTATGCGGCTTAAGCTTTAGAAATTTAATTAGCATCGCTATCCCATCATTTGGAGGCGGAGGTGGAGGAGGATTTTGCCTCTCTTCGATATATCATATACTATCTTCACTCCTGCAATCGTAATAAGACTCAAGGTTACTTACGCGCATCATATACATATGTTACCTATGGAGGAATTTCCATCAATCCCCTTCTAGTAAGCTCACAACAATTAAACACTTAACACTGAATATATAACATACATCGCATAGTACATAACACATAGCACACAACACATAACACTTAGCACATAAAGCATATTGCCAAGCCAAATCTCATTTTCTTTTACTCTAATACCACCAAATGTAACACCCCGACCTCACCGGGTCGTGTTACACGCCACAACCTTTTCGTGAGGAAAGACTGTTAAGGCAACTTGCTTAAACCAATTTAAAACATAACCTATAGTGACTTAATATTTAAACTTAAGCCACTATAACATAATTGGGTCCTGAGTTTAACCCTAGGGCTAGGAATGTTAGGATTTTCTTAATTTCTGAGGCAAAACGGACAGAGTTTCCCATAACAACTGACCGTTTCCCAGGCTTAAAGCCTTACATTACATCCCTACAATACATAAAGGTACTAAATAACACCAACAACTCTACGGCTACACGCCAGAGTTTACAACTCTACGGGCCACACCCCCAGGGTATATAGAGCTTTCCATTTTTCATAACCTTACAAGAAGATAAATAATTACATAACCTTACAAACATAACCAATATTACATAATCATGTCATAATCAAACCAAACAAGTCCATCCTTGTTGCACTCTACGCGTTAGTCACATATCTGTCGATCTGGGGAAAAGGGGGAAAAGTAATGGGAATGAGCAACCACCGCTCAGTGAGTAAACCCTCTCTCCCAAAACATACTTAAAATACATATTAACTTACGAAAGCCTTTCGTAATTCATTTTAGTTGAAGAGCTTTCACATAATACATCATATTCGAACCCTAACCGAGCGAAGGAATAGTCATACCAAAAAGCTTAACTTTAAAAGAAACCGTAATGCATTGACTTAATATAATAAAGTTACCTAAACCCAGAAACATAGCATAAAAGGGGTTTTACACATAAGTTTCACTTACCGAAAATCATACATAGTAACTTATTCACGTAAATGAGGAGACTAGACTCTTTGTTACTGCCATCCCGAGTCGGCCAAACTCGAGCGGCAACATACGCCTATCCGGACAGACATCATACTATGTTGAGACATAATTTTCATACTTAGACTTCAGGCGAGAATCAAACCACCATCCCTGAATCTATCATAACATAACTTATGTGATACCAGGCGGAACTAAGCCACCATCCCTGGGTCTCAGACTTAAGCTTAAAGTTTCTAGAGTAGCTCCTCCATGTATACATAACATAACATAATCATTCGTACACATACATACTTATACTTATTCATATATATGTCTTAGAAACTTATAACATTCATACACATACATACTTTGTAAACAACATGCTTATACTTATTCATATATATATATATATATATATATATATATATATATATATATATATATATATATATTATATTTTGATCTCATAACATAAAAACATAATCCTTTTGTAACTTTAGCTTTTAGGCAAACAACAAGAAAAGCCTCTTAAAAATCATGGTGAGTCTACTAACTCACGATTCAAAACTTGGGCAGTTAACCAACATGTACTCCAAAGCTAGGATTCGTATATAATCACCTTCAGTTGCCCTTTTTACGCTCATTTCAATCTTTCAAATGCAAAAGGATGAACATGATATAGGCCAAGTTTGCTAACTCATAAATCGACTTCGTGAATAGCTTAAAAGCTATTCATAATCGTAATAAATTTGCTAACATGTAAACTAACTTCGTAAAACACATTTACTAATTCATAAAACAACTTCGTTTCTAACTTAAAAGCTTCGTATAAATGTAATTAGTTTGCTAAATCGTAAACCGATTTCGTTTTCAACTTAAATGCTTCTTAATAACGTAATACGTTTGTTAGGTTGTAAAACGACTTCGTTTTAAACTTTCAAGCTTCTTATTAACGAAATAAGGCCTGTTAACACGTAAATCGGCTTCATAAATAACTTAAAGATTTTTTATAAAGTAAAATGTTTACTAAATCGTATAACGACTTAGTTTCTAACTTAAATGCTTCGTGTAAATGTAATAGGGTTGTAAACCGTAAAACGACTTTGTTTTCAACTTAGACGCTTCGCATAGACGTAATAAGTTTACTAAATCGTAAAACGATTTTGTTTTCAACTTAGAAGCTACATATAAATGTAATAAGGTTGCTAAATCGTAAAACGACTTCATTTCGACTTAAAAACTTCTTGTACATGTAAAACGATTGCTAACTCATAAAATGACTTCACTTTTTAGCTAAAAAGCTTCTTTTGAACGTAAAACGTTTACTAAATCGTAAATCGAAACTCGTTTGAGACACAACATGCTTAGTTAACGTTTTAGTTAGCAATAAATGCAAGCTAGATTCATTTGAAAATTCTATTTTGAAAATCAAGATGGGTGTAAAAATAAACTAAAGGCTTAAAATGTTCCAAACTTGCTATCATTCAAAAACTTAAAGCACTTGGCTCGTTTATGAGGCAAACATCACTTCATAAATCTTCTATGTAAATGCTTCTTAAAACGTAACGGTTTTACTACCTCTTGACTCGAAACTTCATAAAGACTCAAGTTTGACCAAAATCTACCGTGAGGCCATCTTATGGAGTAGTGGGTTATCAAACGCATTAACCCTGGACTAGGTAACCCAAGTTTGTTCGAATGAAATAGTTAGTACTTGCAAACTTCTTAAAACCAGGCTTGAATGCACACCAAAACAATAAAGACTTCTTTTACTCATAAACCACCCATTTTCGAGGCTCAAAATCTGAATACCACATACGATTTCGCACTAATATTAAGGGAAGCCACAAATTAGGGAAGCTCAAGGTTTGTCCACACATACAATCGAATTCATACAACAACAATCCAATCTACCAATTCAGTAAGCTGATTCGTATAATTATCATTCGAAATCCATAAAATAGGAGGGAGTAAGGGTTTACCCACCTCGAATCCAAGCTATATGCGTGCAAATTGGCTAGATTAAAGCTAAATTTGAACACCCAAAGCTCAGAATCATCTCTGCCTCTCGCGCAAGGTTCGACCACCACCAAACCCAAAACCCTAACTCACAATTTCTGAAGTATTTAGGCACAATTAGCACGAATTGAAGGGAATTGAAGCAAGGATTCAATTTATAGAGGTAAGGTTGCTCGAATTCTCACCTGCATGTGCGAAATCCGCCGGGTGTTCGGTCGGTTCTGCCCTGAAATAGGGGAGACGCCGGCACCTGGTGGGCATCGCCTGGGGTCCGGTCAGGCCTGATGCGCGACGTGGCAACAAGTAGAGTAGATGGGAAGGCAAGTGGAGAGCTTGAGGTCTGCGAATGGTGAAGGAAGCAGAAGAACGAGCACAGAGAGAGAGAGAGTGTGTCGGGGTCTCTTGCTGAAGGAGGGAGAAGAAAGAGGGGAGAGAGAGTGTCGTGTCACGCGTGCCTAAGCCCCCCTTTTTGCCCCATTCCTCTTTTTTTTTTGACTCAATTCTACCACCGAACTTCAGCCTATTGTATAAATAATCGAATTCCCGGGCCTCTAATCCTAAACCGGATTCCTAAATATAATCGTGGTTCAGTTTACTCGCCCTTCGATTATGTTAAGATTCGATTTAATAATTGCAGGTTTAGACCCAAGGTTCGATATACTAGTCGTTCGAAAAAAATTAGTCGCTCTAATATAATTCATTAACGCTCCTTCGAAACTTTCGCATAAATTACTAACGTTATTAATAACAGCCAGATAATTGTAATCGCGATAATATTTATTTTTAGTATCTGAGATTAGATAGATTGATAACTTGGGTATTATGATAGTTGTAAGCTGACAAATACTAAAATAAAATTTTCTAACCCAACAGGCATAATATTCATTAAGCGAGTACGACAAAACTACGGGTCCCACATTTCTCCCCTACTTATAAAAAGTTTCATCCCCGAAACTCATACGCTTTGGTCACATGATGCGAAATAAATTCATATATACTTATATAAATGAAAGTACTTAAAAGGAAGATTTCTTACCAACTTTCATTCACATCATGGAGCTGTGAGATTGATGGAGTCATTTCCTTGCTTGGAGATTATTGCCGCCTTGCTTACTTGCTGGTTCAGTCCTTTGATTAGCTTGGATGCTTTCTTATACTTTCTTTGGACATTAGCTTTGGTAATGCCCAATTTCTTCACACTCAAAGCATGCCCCAGTTCATCTTGCACAAGGTCCATTATGGAGTTTGCCACATGTATCACACCGAGGCCTTGGCTCATATGGAGGGCGGTTCTTTTCAGGCCGTCGACTGGAGTTAGGCTTCCTCCCATTTTCACGCACCTCTTCTTGAGAGCTCTTAACTTCGCGCTTCCCTTTTGTTGCATAGCTATCTCAGATGCTTCACACTCATCTATAACGCGCTCCACTTTGATGGCTTTTTGGTACATCGTTTGGAGATTTGGAAAGGTTAGTGCAACCATGTTTGTTTTTAACTTAGCTTTGAGGCCTCTCTCAAATCGTTCCATTTTCATTTCCTCATTCGCCACTTGGTGAGGAGCAAACCTACTCAATTCATTAAACTTAGACATATACTCAATAACTGGCATTTTTCCTTACTTTAAGTCCAAAAATTCCTGCTCTTTAGCCCATTTTACCTCCTTAGGATAGTATTTTTCATCTAATAATCTCTTGAACTGCGCCTAAGTTAGTGGTTGTTCACCTTCTTTTGGCTTAACAGTATCCCACCAAAAACTAGCATCTTTCTCAAATAAGTGAGCTGCGAACCTCATCTTATAATTGACATGACACTCCATGACTTCAAGCAATCCTTCGATCTTCCTCTTCCAGTGCTCATACTGAATTGGGTCCGGCACTCTGTCAAACGTAGGCGGCTTAAGCTTTAAAAATTTAATTGGCATCGCTATCCCATCATTTGGAGGTGGAGGTGGAGGAGGATTTTACCTCTCTTCGATATATCATATACTATCTTAACTCCTGCACTCGTAATAAGACTCCAGGTTACTTACGCGCATCACATACATATGTTACCTGTGGAGGAATTTCCATCAACCCCCTCCTAGTAAGCTTATAACAATTAAACACTTAACACTTAATATATAACATGCATCGCATAGTACATAACACATAGCACATAACACATAACACTTAGCACATAAAGCATATTGCCAAGCCAAATCTCATTTTCTTTTACTCTGATACCACCAAATGTAACACCCCGACCTCACCGAGTCGTCTTACACGCCACAACCTTTCCCTGGGCAAAGACTGTTAAGGCAACTTGCTTAAACCTATTTAAAACATAACCTATTGTGACTTAATATTTAAAACTTAAGCCACTATAACATAATTGGATCCCGAGTTTAACCCTAGGGCTAGGAATGTTAGGATTTTCTTAATTTCTGGGGCAAAACGGACAGAGTTTCCCCTAACAACTGATCGTTTCCCAGGCTTAAAGCCTTTCGTTACATCCCTGCAATACATAAAGGTACTAAATAACACCAACAACTCGACGGCTACACGCCAAAGTTCACAACTCTACGGGCCACACGCCCGGAGTATACGAGCTTTCTATTTTTCATAAACCTTACAAGAAGATAAATAATTACATAACCTTACAAACATAACCATTATTACATAATCATGTCATAATCAAACCAAGCAAGTCCATCCTTGTTGCACTCCATGAGTCAGTCACATATCTGTCGATCTGGGGAAAAGGGGGAAAAGTAATGGGAATGAGCAACCACCGCTCAGTGAGTAAACCCTCTCTCCCAAAACATACTTAAAATACATATTAACTTACGAAAGCCTTTCGTAATTCATTTTAGTTGAAGAGCTTTCACATAATACATCATATTCGAACCCTAACCGGGCGAAGGAATAGTCATACCAAAAAGCTTAACTTTAAAAGAAACCGTAATGCATTGACTTAACATAATAAAGTTACGTAAACCCAGAAACATAGCATAAAAGGGGTTTTACACATAAGTTTCACTTACCGAAAATCATACATAGTAACTTATTCACGTAAATGAGGAGACTAGACTCTTAGAGGTACTTTGTTACTGCCATCCCGAGTCGGCCAAACTTGAGCGGCAACATACGCCTATCCGGACAGACATCATACTATGCTGAGACATAATTTTCATACTTAGACTTCAGGCAGGAATCAAACCACCATCCCTGAATCTATCATAACATAACTTATGTGATACCAGGCGGGAACTAAGCCACCATCCATGGGTCTCAGACTTAAGCTTAAAGTTTCTAGAGTAGCTCCTCCATAACATAACATAATCGTTCGTACACATACATACTTATACTTATTTATGTATATGTCTTAGAAACTTATAACATTCATACACATACATACTTAGTAAACAGCATACTTATACTTATTCATATATATATATATATATATATATATATATATATGCATATATATCACAACTTAAAAATATAATCCTCTAGCTCAAACTTAATAACTTTAGCTTTTAGGCAAACAACAAGAAAAGCCTCTTAAAAATCATGGTGAGTCTACTAACTCACGATTCAAAACTGGGTAGGTAACCAATATGTACTCCAAAGCTAGGATTCGTAAATAATTACCTTTAGGTACCCTTTTACGCTCATTTCAATCTTTTAAACGCAAAAGGATGAACATGATACAAGCCAAGTTTGCTAACTCATAAATCGACTTCGTGAATAGCTTAAAAGCTTTTCATAATCGTAATAAATTTGCTAACATGTAAACTAACTTCGTAAAATACGTTTACTAATTTGTAAAACAACTTCGTTTCTAACTTAAAAGCTTCGTATAAACGTAATTAGTTTGCTAAATCGTAAAACGACTTCGTTTTCAAGTTAAAGGCCTCTTAATAATGTAATACGTTTGTTAGTTTGTAAAACGACTTCGTTTTAAAGTTACAAGCTTCTTATAAACGAAATAAGGTCTGTTAACATGTAAATCGGCTTCATAAATAACTTAAAGATTTTTATAAAGTAAAATGTTTACTAAATCGTATAACGACTTAGTTTCCAACTTAAATGCTTCGTCTAAATGTAATAGGGTTGCTAAACCGTAAAACGAATTTGTTTTCAACTTAGACGCTTCGTATAGACGTAATAAGTTTACTAAATCGTAAAACGATTTTGTTTTCAACTTAGAAGCTACATATAAATGTAACAAGATTGCTAAATCGTAAAACGACTTCATTTTCAACTTAAAAACTTCTTGTAAATGTAAAACGATTGCTAACTCATAAAATGACTTCACTTTTTAGCTAAAAAGCTTCTTTTAAGGGTAAAACGTTTACTAAATCGTAAATCGAAACTCGTTTGAGACATGACGTGCTTAGTTAACATTTTAGTTAGCAATAAATGCAAGCCAGATTCATTTGTAAATTCCATTTTGAAACTCAAGATGGGTGTAAAAATAAACTAAAGGCTTAAAATGTTCCCAAACTTGCTATCATTCAAAAACTTAAAGCACTTGGCTCGTTTATGAGGCAAACATCACTTCATAAATCTTCTATGTAAATGCTTCTTAAAACGTAACGGTTTTACTACCTCTTGACTCGAAACTTCATAAAGACTCAAGTTTGACCAAAATCCACCTTGAGGCCATCTTATGGAGTAGTGGGTTATCAAGCGCATTAACCCTAGACTAGGTAACCCAAGTTTGTTCGAATGAAATAGTTAGTACTTGCAAACTTCTTAAAACTAGGATTGAATGTACACCAAAACAATAAAGACTTCTTTTACTCATAAACCACCCATTTTCAAGGCTCAAAATTTGAATACCACATACGATTTCGCACTAATATTAAGGGAAGCCACAAATTAGGGAAGCTCAAGGTTTGTCCACACATACAATCGAATTCATACAACAACAATCCAATCTAACAACTCAGCAAGCAGATTCGTAAAATTATCATTCGAAATCCATAAAATAGAAGGGAGTAAGGGTTTACCCACCTCGATTCCAAGCTTTATGCGCGCAAATTGGCTAGATTGAAGCTAAATTTGAACACCCAAAGTTCAGAATCAGCTCTGCCTCTCGCGCAAGGTTCGACCACCACCAAACCCAAAACCCTAACCCATAATTTCTGAAGTATTTAGGCACAATTAGCACGAATTGAAGGAAATTGAAGCAAGGATTCAATTTATAGAGGTAAGGTTGCTCGAATTCTCACCTGCATGTGCGAAATCCATCGGGCGTTCGGTCGGTTTTGCGCTGAAATGGGGGAGATGCCAGCACCTGGTGGGCATCGCCTGGGGTCCGGTCAGGCCTGATGCGCGACGTGGCAGCAAGTAGGGGAGATGGGAAGGCAAGTGGAGAGCTTGAGGTCTGCGAATGGTGAAGGAAGCAGAAGAACGAGCGCAGAGAGAGAGAGAGAGAGAGAGAGAGAGAGAGAGAGAGAGAGAGAGAGGGTGTCGAGGGTCTCTTGCTGAAGGAGGAAGAAGAAAGAGGGGAGAGAGAGTGTCGGGTCATGCGTGCCTAACCCCCCCTTTTTGCCCCATTCCTCTTTTTTTTTGACTCAATTCTACCACCAAACTTCAGCCTATTGTATAAATAATCGAATTCCCGAACCTCTAATCCTAAACCAAATTCTTAAATATAATCGTGGGTCAGTTTACTCGCCCTTTGATTATGTTAACATTCGATTTAATAATTGCAGGTTCAGCCCCAAGGTTCGATATACTAGTCGTTCGAAAAAATTTAGTCGCTCTAGTACTCGATAATATAATTCCGTAATGCTCCTTTGAAACTTTCGCATAAATTACTAACGTTATTAATAACAGCAAGATAATTGTAATCGCGATAATATTTATTTTTAGTGTCTGAGATTAGATAGATTGAAAACTTGGGTATTATGATAGTTGTAAGCTGACAAGTACTGAAATAAAATTTTCTAACCCAACAGGCATAATATTCATTAAGCGAGTACGACAAAACTCCGGGTCTCACATTTCTCCCCCACTTATAAAAAGTTTCGTCCCCGAAACTCATACGCTTTGGTCACATGATGCGAAATAAATTCATATATACTTATATAAATGAAAGTACTTAAAAGGA
Organism: Carnegiea gigantea; assembly: GCA_029747015.1. Taxonomy (NCBI): domain Eukaryota; kingdom Viridiplantae; phylum Streptophyta; class Magnoliopsida; order Caryophyllales; family Cactaceae; genus Carnegiea; species Carnegiea gigantea. The sequence goes on from JAKOGI010002092.1 coordinate 61,011, forward strand.
AGATTTCTTACCAACTTTCATCCACGTCATGGAGCTGTGAGATTGGTGGAGTCATTTTCTTGCTTGGAGATTATTGCCGCCTTGCTTACTTGTTGGTTTAGTCCTTTGATTAGCTTGGATGCTTTCTTGTACTTTCTTTGGGCATTAGCTTTGGTAATGCCCAATTTCTCCACACTCAAAGAATGCCCCAGTTCATCTTGCACAAGGTCCATTATGGAGTTTGCCACATGTATCACATCGAGACCTTGGCTCATATGGAGGGTAGTTCTTTTCAGGCCGTCGACTGGAGTTACGCTTCCTCCCATTTTCACGCACCTCTTCTTGAGAGCTCTCAACTTCGCGCTTACCTTTTGTTGCATAGCTATCTCAGATGCTTCACACTCATCTATGACGCGCTCCACTTTGGTGGCTTTTTAGTACATCGTTTGGAGATTTGGAAAGGTTAGTGCAGCCATGTTTGTTTTTAACTTAACTTTGAGGCCTCTCTCAAACCATTCCATTTTCATTTCCTCATTCGTCACTTGATGAGGAGCAAACCTACTCAATTCATTAAACTTAGACATATACTCAATAACTGGCATTTTTCCTCGCTTTAAGTCCAAAAATTCCTGCTCTTTAGCCCATTTTACCTCCTTAGGATAGTATTTTTCGTCTAATAATCCCTTGAACTGCCCCTAAGTTAGTGGTTGTTCACCTTCTTTTGGCTTAACGGTATCCCACCAAAAACTAGCATCTTTCTCAAATAAGTGGGCTGCGAACCTCACCATATAATTGACATGACACTCCATGACTTCAAGCAATCCTTCGATCTTCCTCTTCCAGTGCTCATACTGAATTGGGTCCAGCACTCCGTCAAGCGTAGGTGGCTTAAGCTTCAGAAATTTAATTACCATCGCTATCCCATCATTTGGAGGCAGAGGTGGAGGAGGATTTAACCTCTCTTCGATATATCATATACTATCTTAACTCCTGCACTCGTAATGAGACTCCAGGTTACTTACGTGCATCATATACATATGTTACCTATGGAGGAATTTCCATCAACCCCCTCCTAGTAAGCTTACAACAATTAAACACTTAACACTTAATATATAACATACATCGCATAGTACATAACACATAGCACACAACACATAACACTTAGCACGTAAAGCACATTGCCAAGCCAAATCTCATTTTCTTTTACTCTGATACCACCAATGTAACACCCCGACCTCACCGGGTCGTGTTACACGCCACAACCTTTCCCTGGGGAAAGACTGTTAAGGAAACTTGCTTAAACCTATTTAAAACATAACCTATTGTGACTTAATATTTAAAATTTAAGCCACTATAACATAATTGGGTCCTGAGTTTAACCCTAGGGCTCGGAATGTTAGGATTTTCTTAATTTCTGAGGCAAAATGGACAGAGTTTCCCCTAACAACTGACCGTTTCCCAGGCTTAAAGCCTTACATTACATCCCTGCAATACATAAAGATACTAAGTAACACCAACAACTCTACGGCTACACGCCGGAGTTCACAACTCTACGGGCCACACCCCCGGAGTATATAGAGCATTCAATTTTTCATAAACCTTACAAGAAGATAAATAATTACATAACCTTACAAACATAACCAATATTACATAACCATGTCATAATCAAACCGAGCAAGTCCATCCTTGTTGCACTCCACGAGTCAGTCACATATCTATCGATCTGGGGAAAAAAGGGAAAAGTAATGAGAATGAGCAACCACCGCTCAGTGAGTAAACCCTCTCTCCCAAAGTATACTTAAAATACATATTAACTTACGAAAGCCTTTCGTAATTCATTTTAGTTAAAGAGCTTTCACATAATACATCATATTCGAACCCTAACCGAGCGAAGGAATAGTCATACCAAAAAGCTTAGCTTTAAAAGAGACCGTAGTGCATTGACTTAACATAATAAAGTTACGTAAACCCAGAAACATAGCATAAAATGGGTTTTACACATAAGTTTCACTTACCGAAAATCATACATAGTAGCTTATTCACGTAAATGAGGAGACTAGACTCTTAGAGGTACTTTGTTACAGCCATCCCGAGTCGGTCAAACTCGAGCCGCACCATACGCCTATCCGGACAGACATCATACTATGTTGAGACATAATTTTCATACTTAGACTTCAGGCGAGAATTAAACCACCATCCCTGAATCTATCATAACATAACTTATGTGATACTAGGCGATGACTGAGCCACCATCACTGGGTCTCAGACTTAAGCTTAAAGTTTCTAGAGTAGCTCCTCCATGTATACATAACATAACATAATCATTCGTACACATACATACTTATACTTATTCACATGTATGTCTTAGTGTTGAATTAGTATATTCAGTTTTGATGACAACAAACCCAAGTGTAAAATGCTCTTAAGTAATGTTGCTTCAAACAAAGTTCTCCAAACAGGCATACACTGTTATTTTCAATATGCGTCTTAACTTGTTTGCTGAATGTTGAGAACAAGTCTTAAGAACAGGTCTCATACCTTGATGACTCACGCTCAAGCCAAGAACACCACCTCGATGAGTTGATTGTGTGTTAAGATCAGTTCCTGAACTCAAGCAATGCAAGAACAACCTGGCAAACAGGCTAGGTGTTTCAAGGACAATCCAGCAAACAGGCCTTTCTGAACTCAAGCGATACAAGAACAACCTGGCAAACAGGTTGGTCTAGGTGGTTGGGGCAGTGTATTTGTCTTGAACAAGATGACTGGATCTACAACAAGATGTCTTGGGTAATTTAGGTTTTATTTTTTAGACTCTTGTTAATATGCCAATCTTGAAAAGTCTCTAACTAACCACTCTTGAATTGGTTGCGCTATTTGCTTCAGAACACCAAGTTTGAACAACCCTGTAAACAGGGTACCTAGGGTGTTTCTGAACTGCAACGGCCAAATCCGGTCACTTTGGAAAACTTATTTTGGTTGGCCAAAAGCTCTAATATATTTTGATAAAATTCCAAGACAGCAATTTAAGCTGTAGGAAATCTTTTGATATGAAAATCACTTGGAAGATTTGCAAAACTGATTTTGGAAAATATTTACCAAAACCGAAAATATTTCTTTCTTATCCTTTGGAAAGTGATTAATTCAAAATTCAAGCTGAGATTCTTTTCCAGGTATTTCATGGCTATTTTTAAGGGGAAAAGATAGTCTTTTATCCTCCAAAATCAAATCCTACAATATTGGGAAACTCTATCCTCATTGGATCTTTTAGCCGTTGGAATTCTCTGTGCTAAGCAAAAATCTCTCTTTGCTAAACATAGCTGATTTTATCACTTCTCCTTATTTTTGACCGTTGGATTTTTGTTTAAAAACTCAACATTTCACTCCCATTCAGAAGAGGAGAAAAAACGAGAAACATACACAACATACGCAAAAAGGGAGAAGTGCAAAAGTGGTTTTTCTAGTGAGAAGAATTTTTCGAGCTACTCTGGAGAAAAGAAAAACCGAGACAAGTTGTGTTTAAGCTGAGCTTTCAAGATATTGGCATACTAAGACCTCATTGTACCTTACATCTGCTTAAATCAGAAGCACCCCCGTAAGGTGTTTTGTAACCTTGATCTTGGATCAGAAAAGTGAGTGAGTGGTCCTCAGTCGTGTGGACTTTGGACGTGTCCAATCTGGTGAGATTTGGGCGTGGTGTAACCTTTCTTAGAAAAGAAGGTTACGTGGTTGCAAGTTGTAACAAGGTGTGTTACATTAGTAACGTGTGAAGCCCGTTAGTGAAAGTGGTTAAATCCTACCGGAGGTAGGTCGTAGTCAGTTGGGCTAGAGGTGTTTTCCACGGAAAAATTGTGTGTGCTTTATTTCCGCATTTATCTTGTTGATTGTCGCCTTTGAGCAAATTGAAAACATCTGGTGCAAACAAGTCAGAAGGTTGTTTGTAATTCAAGAACAACCTCTGCAATCAAGAGGGTGTTTGTCACTTTCTTGGACCTTATTTGGTATCTTGGGCTACCAAGAAGCAACATTCAGTTGCCATGTCCACAGCAGAAGCTGAATATATTGCAGCAGCTTCATGTTGTGCTCAACTGTTGTGGATAAGACAACAGCTTAAGGACTTTTGTATTGACATTGGATGCATTCCTATTTTTTGTGATAACACAAGTGCAATTAACATTGCCAAAAATCCATGTAAACATAAAAGAACAAAGCATATTGACATTCGACATCATTTCTTGAGAGATAATGTTGAAAAGGGTTAAATCTCTATGAACTTTTGCACAACGGAAAATTAAATTGCTGATATATTCACTAAGGCACTAGCTAGAGATCAATTTGAGAGAAATAGACTGGAACTAGGGTTGGTAAGAACACCCTGAGATACTTGTTTCCAAGACATGAACTAGGTTGGTAAAAACAACCTCTACACCCTGTTCTCTCCCCTTGTTTGCAAATCTTATTAGCAACTGATGTGATTTATGTACAATGAGTGCATACACTCGAATTGCGTGCATTTTTTTTTAATTTATACAAAGAGTGCAGCATAAGGGGATGTACTAAGGATTACTGGAGCAGCTCTGCCACCCCTAGTACCAATGAGTCAAATCAAGATCAAACGGCGAAGAACAGGCAGGTATCTTGATCGAATGGAAAGAACAGGTACGTCCCTTGGTTGTTCGATGCATATAGGAATGTGTTTTCTTTAAACCTCCCTTCTTACCAAGGCACATGCCTTTAATGTTCTCACCCGTTGCAAACCTAGAGATCTTTAAAAGATTTTGGGAGCTCTCTCTCTCTTTAAATGCCCTGTTCTCAGTTCTTCTTTTCACCTAACTTCATCTCGCTCAAAAGCAAACCTTGCAAACAGCCTTAAACCCTAATCTCTCTCCTCTAGCAACAATGGCTTCCAACAACACCTCAATCCCTGCTCCCCCTCGCCCAATCCTGTACAAGCCTTTTAGATTTCTGAAAAGCTTGTTCCTAAAGTCAGTCGGGATAGGGATGGATGATATTCCCTTCAATTGTGGAAGGGAATTGGTGTTTCTTGTGGGGTCAGTTGCATGTCCCATTAAAGTAGAGTCGGAGGGTGCACCATCGGGGCCTCAAGACAAAATCTTGAAAACCCCTGAAGGGTTTAGTGATAATTTCGAACCCTGTTCTTTTGGGCTGTTTCCTGAAACAGTGCCAGAAACAGGGAAAGACTCTTTTGACGCTGTGTGTGTGTGGAGGATCTGAATGTCGATTTCCGAGAGAATTCAAATGAGACATTAGAGGAGAGTCAGGAGAAGGATTCTCTCCCTGAGGCTGAACTCACTACTCCAGTTGCTCAAACCGGAGAGAAAAGGAAAAGGGTGAAAATAGTGGCCAGGCGCAGCAGAACGCCAAGAACAAGGCCACAACCAAGGTCTCAGCCCTCTCAAACTCCCCCTTCTCCAAAATCCTCCAAGCCTTCTCGCAAATCTGCAAGAATAGCTTTTCAATCCGCTCCCCGTATCTCCAAACCCTCTGCTCCAATCATCGAGGAGATTTCCTCTTCTTCTACCGAGGGGGTCTCGAGTTCTGACTCTGAGAACACCTCTTTCAAACAGGGGACACCGGTGTTCTCCGAGTCCTCTGAAGATCAAGCCCCTCAAAAATCAACCTCTAAACCTGCTGTGAAGCCATCTCCTGCAAACTCACCCCTCAAAAGAAAGCTCAGAGCAGCTCTCCTACCAGACGCTACCACCTCTGTTCCTCCTCCCAAACGCCCAAAGAAGTCCACTCCCTCTCCTATGTCTGACAAGCATGCCCAATTGCTTAAGCACAATATCGTCAGGGGGAAGGTAGTAAATGTACGTTTTTTTGAGGAACAGGGTCTAGGGGTGTTCCTGAACAAGTTGCGAGTCCAAGGCTGGCTCGACTCATTTGCAACACCCAGTTGGGGTGTTCTGTTCCTGAGTTGGCTGAGTTTTACGCCAACTGCAATGTCACCAAAGGGGTGGTGACAAGTTTTGTGAATGGGCAAGGCATTAAGGTTGATGCGCCCACACTTGGAAAAATATTGGGGGTGCCCTCACAAGGCTTTGCTGTGTATGTGAGGGAAGACAAGACTGCCCTGGCAACAGCCAGGCTCCTAGAGGTGTCCCAACGCCTCAGTCAGAAACAGGACCTGAGAACACCCCTCTCGGTTAAGAAGGATGAAATAACCTCCCTGCACCAACTACTGTTTATGTTCACCATCAAGAACATAATTCCGCGAGGACAAGGGCGAAACTCAGCAGATGCCCTCAATCAATGTCTGGTGGACCTACTGGATCGGGAGGAACCAATAAACCTCCCTGCAATCATGATTCGCCACATAAGGCGAATTGCGAACACCACCCGAGCCCATGATCTTGGCTATGGGTTTCTGCTGACAAGGGTGTTTAAGCACTTTGGGATAGCGCTCACACGGAGAGTGGCGGCCCAAATCATTGATGAGATTGGGATTGACACCCTGCTAGGGTGTGGATATGAGGTTGGCGAAGGGTCAGTCTCCAAACAGGGTAGTCGACCACCTCGACCACCTGTTTCTGGCAACCTTCGATCAAGGTTGAGGCTGTTCTTGAGGACAATGCTCGCCTCAAGGATGAGCTCTCCGCCGTCAAGGCTGCTCTTGCTGAGGAACAAGCCCTCTCCGCTAAACGCCATGAAGATTTGCTTGCCCTTCTCTCCACCCTTGCCCCCAGCATTCCTCCTCTGCAAACGAAACCACCCCCTGCTCCCTGATTGTCTAGGCTGGTCTCTAGTGTCCTCCTCCTCCTCTCTTAGTTTTGTTGTGTTGGCATTGTACTACTTTTCTTTGCAATGAAATATCTATTTGCAATGCTTTATATGCTTTTCTTGCAACCGTCCTGTTGTTCTTGCTTTTTAATGATGCCAAAAGGGGGAAGAATAGTGTAACCTACTGACAAACTATGACGAATGAGCCTGACCTTGACTCGATGGGGTGGGTTGACCTCTAACGCCTTGTACCTACGTGGATCCCTATCAGCATTCAATTTTTTTAATATGGACACTTGGTTTGTCATCATCAAAAAGGGGGAAATTGTTGAATTAGTTTATTCAGTTTTGATGACAACAAACCCAAGTGTAAAATGCTCTTAAGTAATGTTGCTTCAAACAAAGTTCTCCAAACAGGCATACACTGTTATTTTCAATGTGTCTTAACTTGTTTGCTGAATGTTGAGAACAAGTCTTAAGAATAGGCCTCATACCTTGATGACTCACGCTCAAGTCAAGAACACCACCTCGATGAGTTGATTGTGTGTTAAGATCAGTTCCTGAACTTAAGCAATACAAGAACAACCTGGCAAACAGGCTAGGTGTTTCAAGGACAATCCAGCAAACAGGCCTTTTTGAACTCAAGTGATACAAGAACAACCTGGCAAACAGGTTGGTCTAGGTGGTTGGGGCAGCGTATTCGTCTTGAACAAGATGACTGGATCTACAACAAGATGTCTTGGGTAATTTAGGTTTTATTTTTTAGACTCCTGTTAATATGCCAATCTTGAAAAGTCTCTAACTAACCACTCTTGAATTGGTTGCGCTATTTGCTTCAGAACACCAAGTTTGGACAACCCTGTAAACAGGGTACCTAGGGTGTTTCTGAACTGCAACGGCCAAACCCGGTCACTTTGGAAAACTTATTTTGGTTGGCCAAAAGCTCTAATATATTTTGATAAAAATTCCAAGACAGCAATTTAAGCTGTAGGAAATCTTTTGATATGAAAATCACTTGGGAGATTTGTAAAACTGATTTTGGAAAATATTTACCAAAACCAAAAATATTTCTCTCTTATCCTTTGGAAAGTGATCAATTCAAAATTCAAGCTGAGATTCTTTTCCAGGTATTTCACGGCTATTTTTAAGGGGAAAAGATAGTCTTTTATCCTCCAAAATCAAATCCCTATAATATTGGGAAACTCTATCCTCATTGGATCTTTTAGCCGTTGGAATTCTCTGTACTAAACAAAAATCTCTCTTTGCTAAACATAGCTGATGTTATCACTTCTCCTCGTTTTTAACCGTTGGAGTTTTTGTTTAAAAACTCAACATTTCACTCCCATTCATAAGACAAAAAAAACGAGAAACATACACAACATACGCAAAAAGGGAGAAGTGCAAAAGTGGTTTTTCTAGTGAGAGGAATTTTTCGAGCTACTCTTGAGAAAAGAAAAACCGAGACAAGTTGTGTTTAAGCTGAGCTTTCAAGATATTGGCATACTAGGACCTCATTGTACCTTACATCTGCTTAAATCAGAAGCACCCCCATAAGGTGTTTTGTAACCCTGATCTTGGATCAGAAAAGTGAGTGAGTGGTCCTCAGTCGTGTGGACTTTGGACGTGTCCAATCATGTGAGCTTTGGACGTGGTGTAACCTTTCTTAGAAAGGAAGGTTACGTGGTTGCAAGTTGTAACAAGGTGTGTTACATTTGTAACGTGTGAAGCCCGCTAGTGAAAGTGGTTAAATCCTACACGAGGTAGGTCGTGGTTTTTCACACCTCAGTTGGGCTAGACGTGTTTTCCATGGAAAAATTGTGTGTGCTTTATTTCTGCATTTATCTTGTTGATTTTCGCCTTTGAGCAAATTGAAAACATCTGGCGCAAACGAGTCAGAAGGTTGTTTGTAATTCAAGAACAACCTCTGCAATCAGGAGGGTGTTTGTCAGTAAGTACACGAAAATCGAACACCACAATTCACCCCCCCTCTTGTGGGTAAGTACTCCTAAATTCAACACTTAGAAACTTATAACGTTCATACACATACATACTTAGTAAACAACATGCTTATACTTATTCATATATATATATATATATATATATATATATATATATATATATATATATATATATATATTCATATATATATGTATGTATATGTATATGTGTGTATATATATATATATATATATATATATATATATATATATATATATATATATTGATCTCATAACATAAAAACATAATCCTCTTGCAACTTTAGCTTTTAGGCAAACATCAAGAAAAGCCTCTTAAAAATCATGGTGAGTCTACTAACTCACGATTCAAAACTTGGGCAGTTAACCAGCATGTACTCCAAAGCTAGGATTCGTATATAATCACCTTCAGTTGCCCTTTTTACACTCATTTCAATCTTTCAAACGCAAAAGGATGAACATGATACAGGCTAAGTTTGCTAACTCATACATCGACTTCGTGAATAGCTTAAAAGCTTTTCATAATCGTAATAAATTTGCTAACATGTGAAATAACTTCATAAAATACGTTTGCTAATTCGTAAAGCAACTTCGTTTCTAACTTAAAAGCTTCATAAACAACGTAAAGACTTTTTATAAAGTAAAATGTTTACTAAATCGTATAACGACTTAGTTTCTAACTTAAATGCTTCGTATAAATGTAATAGGGTTGCTAAACCGTAAAACGACTTTGTTTTCAACTTAGACGCTTCGTATAGACGTAATAAGTTTACTAAATCGTAAAACGATTTTGTTTTCAACTTAGAAACTGCATATAAATGTAATAAGGTTGCTAAATCGTAAAACGACTTCGTTTCTAACTTAAAAACTTCTTGTAAATGTAAAACGATTGCTAACTCATAAAATGACTTCACTTTTTAGCTAAAAAGCTTCTTTTAAACGTAATATGTTTGCTAAATCGTAGATAGAAACTCGTTTGAGACATAACGTGCTTAGTTAACGTTTAATTCAAACTAAGTTCGAAATCGAAACCCATTTGAGACTTAAATACTTAGTTAGCAATAAATGCAAGCTAGATTCGTTTGAAAATTCCATTTTAAAACTCAAGATGGGTGTAAAAATAAACTAAAGGCTTAAAATGTTCCCAAACTTGCTATCATTCAAAAACTTAAAGTACTTGGCTTGTTTATGAGGCAAACATCACTTCATAAATCTTCTATGTAAATGCTTAAAACGTAACAGTTTTACTACCTCTTGACTCGAAACTTCATAAAGACTCAAGTTTGACCAAAATCTACCGTGAGGCCATCTTATGGAGTAGTGGGTTATCAAACGCATTAACCCTGGACTAGGTAACCCAAGTTTGTTCGAATGAAATAGTTAGTACTTGCAAACTTCTTAAAACCAGGCTTGAATGCACACCAAAACAATAAAGACTTCTTTTACTCATAAACCACCCATTTTCGAGGCTCAAAATCTGAATACCACATACGATTTCGCACTAATATTAAGGGAAGCCACAAATTAGGGAAGCTCAAGGTTTGTCCACACATACAATCGAATTCATACAACAACAATCCAATCTACCAATTCAGTAAGCTGATTCGTATAATTATCATTCGAAATCCATAAAATAGGAGGGAGTAAGGGTTTACCCACCTCGAATCCAAGCTATATGCGTGCAAATTGGCTAGATTAAAGCTAAATTTGAACACCCAAAGCTCAGAATCATCTCTGCCTCTCGCGCAAGGTTCGACCACCACCAAACCCAAAACCCTAACTCACAATTTCTGAAGTATTTAGGCACAATTAGCACGAATTGAAGGGAATTGAAGCAAGGATTCAATTTATAGAGGTAATGTTGCTCGAATTCTCACCTGCATGTGCGAAATCCGCCGGGCGTTTGGTCGGTTCTACGCTAAAATGGCGGAGACGCTGACACCTGGTGGACGTCGCCTGGGGTCCGGTTAGGCCTGATGCACGGCGTGGCAGCAAGTAGAGAGATGGGAAGGCAAGTGGAGAGCTTGAAGTCTGCGAATGGTGAAGGAAGCAGAAGAACGAGCAGAGAGAGAGAGAAAGAGAGAGAGAGAGAGAGAGAGAGAGAGAGAGAGAGGGTGTCGGGGGTCTCTTGCTAAAGGAGGAAGAAAAAAGAGGGGAGAGAGGGTGTCGGGTCACGCGTGCCCGACCCCCCTTTTTGCCCCATTCCTCTTTTTTTTTTTTGGATTCAATTCTACCACAAAACTTCAGCCTATTGTAAAAATAATCGAATTCTCGGGCCTCTAATCCTAAACCGGATTCCTAAATATAATCGTGGGTCAGTTTACTCGCCCTTCGATTATGTTAAGATTCAATTTAATAATTGCAAGTTCAGTCCCAAGGTTCGATGTGCTAGTCGTTTGGAAAAATTTAGTTGCTCTAGTACTCGATATTATAATTCAGTAACGCTCCTTTGAAACTTTCGCATAAATTACTAACGTTATTAATAACAGCAAGATAATTGTAATCGCGATAATACTTATTTTTGGTGTCTGAGATTAGATAGATCGATAACTTGGGTATTATGACAGTTGTAAGCTGACAGATACTAAAATAAAATTTTCTAACCCAACAGGCATAATGTTCATTAAGCGAGTACGATAAAACTCTGGGTCTCACAAAAATCTGGGGATACATATATTATCGCTCAACTTATGAATCTACGTATACATCCATGTAGTCCCCATTTCCCTAGCGAAATTGAGATTCCAACTTAGCTCTCATGAACCAACTTCTATTTGTCATTTAAGAACCTGGGGAAACGGGGAATAGAAAGGAGATGAGCTGCCGCATGGCCAGTGAATGATCCTCAACCCTAAGAAAAAAACAAAACAGTTGCGCATAATACTTTAGGTGGCAAGCACACACAATTTGATATTTAATATCACATAATAAATGTATAAAGTCTCCCATATTCATTATTACCTCAGTAACCTTTGATGGTATCCCTGTCCTTCTTCTATTCCGCACACAAGAGTTCTATACTTGCCTAACTGTATCTTTTGTGGCTTAATGGTGGCACCTCCTTAACCTTACAGAGTAGGCATACCTGACTCAATAGCAAGCTGACTCATGTAGGAACCTAGGCGTTGAGAACAGTAGAGCACTTAGCTCACGCATAAACACCTACCGCCAAGGAGTTCGATTAAAATCACCAAGTGGGACTTTTTTTAGTAAGAAATTGGGATTAATGTATGAAGGCAAGGACATCACTTAAACAGAAGTAAGCATTTATAAAACAGTCTTTATTCACTAGAAAATTATTTAGAACTCAATAAAAGCTCTTTTCAAGAGCACATGCACTTTTCCAAATCTTTGCGCTAGCATAGTCCTCGAATGACGAATTTTCATCACATAACAAGTACCAAATCATTTCGTGGGTCACCAGATTCTTATATTTGTGCTAATTAGGGGAGATCTACACTCGCCCTTCATATTATCCCTTAGGACTCTTATAATCAGTGGACCATTACCCTCATCAAGGTCATCTAGGGTTCCCACTTTTGCGTCTACTCTCTAGGAATTAGGGTTTTCGTATACTGGGTCTGCTCCATAAACTTGTGTCCAAACATTTAGCAGCATTCTCCTAACCCAAAGCACTTCAGATGCATCTTACTTTACGTACACTTGTGTCAAAATTCTCATTCTATCATAAACAATTGCATTTTCATTCTCAAGAGGGCTAAAAAGTCTTGATGAATTCAAGTCAACTTTTTCAAAGTATAAAACCACTCATTTTGCCAAAGTATGCTTGCAAACAAGTTAACAAACATATGACCACTCACTTCTCAAGGAATGGGACATTAAAACTAGTTTTAGAAGCTAGTAGTTGCAATCACGTATAAACACCTAGATTTCTCAATGTTTCATATACAAACAATGCATACATAACTTAAGACTCTATGCAGCTGCATGAAGCATCAAATAAGTTATAAAAGAGCTTGTAATATCTAATTACAACTCTTTCTCATGAAATGAAAGGTGTAACGGTCACTATTAACCATGTATCTTCGAGCGCTTGTCGCATCAAGTAATTCATTTACACACTTATCAACACATGGCTTTAAGCATGTTCTAAATATATTTGCTCATCAATCACATTGCTCCCCAACTTAAATGCTCATTTGAGTAATATCTAGAACTAATTAGGAGGTGTTCAAATGATCGAGTTACTTATTACAGTAATTGGGGTATTGCATCAATTGTGTAACAAATAGGCAATCCTCAAGTTAATCACTTAGGGAATTCAAACATTCAAACATCACATGCAAAACTGTCGGCCAAGGTTAACACAAGTCAAGGAAGGCCCAATCGAATAGACTCATACTTCATGGACCATCTAGAACGAGACCTTCAAACACATAGTCAACATTGGTCAGCTATGATTACTATAATCTAACATAGACTTAGCTCATAACATATATACACATAGCACGCATAATACATAACCACCAAAGGAAGGCATACATATCATGCATTAATAGCAAATAGTTTATAGTTTTACATAAAGAAGTTCTAATTTAGTTCCAAATTCAACAATCATAATATAATCACACAGCTTCAATACACTATAATACACTTCATAAATCCATTTATTCATCACAGAACCCTAACTCCCTCCTCATGGCACGAACCACAATAATCCTCAAAACTATTACAAATTTTTAAACCTAAATCATTCCAATAAGCCAAACACTCAGCATACTACCTCCGAGTTCACACACATCCAAATTCTTCTCTACAACTAGATCAATATGGTACAGAACTATACTCATATTAACTCGGTGATTGAAATGTTAAAACTTACAAAACATTTGTAGATTAGGGAATCATGGATCACCCACCTCGAATCCAAGCTAAAGGATCCAATTTAGGGTTGGTTGGGGTGATTTCAGAGTTGGGCTTGAGTCCTCTTGCCCTCCTTCCCGTGTCGCTGGTTCTATGTTCCTTAACCCTAATTCCTCATCTTAGCCTCGTTTTGTTTGTACTGTTACTATTCATTCCTCTTCTCTCTCTCTCTTGGTCTCTCGGCCTTACACTATCTTCCTCTCTCTAAAATGGCAGTTGTAATGGTGAGGCTGGACTTCAGGTGGCGGTTTGGGGCCTAGTCGACCGCCACCCTCCCGTCGATGACAACTATGGCCAGCCACCATTATAGCACCATCATCAACGCCACTGCTCTCAACTCTTGCTCCCTTTATGCAAATGCCTAGCAGCACAACCCCACTAGTCGCTTCTTCTCTCAACCCAAAACCTCCCACT
>JAKOGI010002092.1:80000-143897 GCA_029747015.1 Carnegiea gigantea
TTATTCTATGTTAAGGATAGGGCAAGGATGCATTTCGTATAATTGGGGACTAAAGTATGGGTATTGTTCGAACCCAGGAGCAGATCTCTAGGCCGAGCTAAGAAAAATTCAGCCTGGAAGTTGCGGACTACAAGGTAACAATCATGCCCTAACCCTTCCCGAAGTTAGTTCGCAAAATGTGATTTGTGAGCATGTGTGAAGGCTATTTGCATGTATTTAGTGTTGATGTTCAGGAGATTTCCTACGCAAATGTGAAATGAAATATTTTGTGTGGCATGTGTTGACATGTTTTTGCTAAATTAGTGAGTGCATGGGTTATTGGACTGATTATGCTGCAAAAATAACGTGGAAATGCTCTAGGACCAGAATGGGTCGGGTTGGGATGTGTACGTTAGTTAAAAATCAAGATTGAGCATAAATATGTAAACACATGGCTAAATGGGTGAGACTGAAAAGCATGTTTTGTGTTATTAAAGGCCATTAGCCTTCCTGGGTAAAGTGCATGCATGTGAGCGACCACGTCCCCTTTGGCATAGACGTGGGCTAGGTTAGCAGCAACCGTCCGTACTAATGGTAGGCCAGGGTATGGTTAAGCGGTAACCGTCCAGATTGATAGTAGGCCAGGCTAAGGTTAAACGACTACATTAAACCCAAGCGCAGGCCATGAGACCCAGTAGCGTCGCTCACCCTTGTGAACCTGAAAATGAATAAAAGAAACTTTGATTACTATGTGCTTCTATCGAGAATGTGTGGATGTGCTCTACTTGACCCACACCCCTAAAACAATTTGAAAATGAACTTGTATGCGTGTTTTAACGGTTAAGGGTGGTTGTTATTGAGTTCATCTCATTTTTATAAAATTTTTTGTTTTCAGGTGAAGTGCATGAGCATGGCGATGGGAATCTAAACTACAGCGAGGCTTCGTCACTTTATGTTTAGTTGAATTTATCAGTTTCCTTTGGACTTGTTAAGAAGTGTGTTTCAATTGGACATTGTTACAATTGTAGTCAGAACTTGAATTGACGTTATGATTTGAAAAGATAATTGCATTAATGTTTTGGTTGATACTCAACCTGGTATTTCCAAGACGGAAATACGGTGGTAACACCCCACTTAGGTTTTTTTCTCTACCGTATACGTTAATATTAGTAAAAAAGAAGAAATTTGAAACTCGGGGTGTTACAAAGTGTTATCAGAGCTCAAATTGACTGACTTGAAGGCTCACCTAAAAGATTGTAATCAGAAATAAAAAGTAAAAATCTTAAAACTTGTAGATCTAGGGACCATTCGGAGTGTGAGAATAGGACGGGAAAAGGGGCATGCTGCGTATGCTTGCCTACCTATGATCATATATCTGATGTGGACCTATTAATGTATAAGATGAATGGAACTTGCCACTGTGGTTATATGGGGTGGCGTTTCAGTTATCAGAGAATGGGAAAGATGCCTAGAGTTAGCTTGGAAAGCCACTTAGAGCGGGTTGAGACTTTTATTCATGAGAGGTTAGAGGGGATCTGGAACGACTGTCTGAGGTTTGATCATAGCTAGGCCCTATTCTTACTTCTGACTCTTTCAAGTGACCCATTGTGGCATTATAGGGTTAAGGAGCTTGACCATAAGGATAGACCATTCCATTCTGTCAGTTGATGTTGCTTGTGCGAATGACAGCCTATGGGGTTGGATTTAAATGGGCTAGTGGACCGCCTCATAGATATAGGTCCTTATGATCAACCCCCCACCCCTGACACTGAGGACGACACCCTACCACCACTAGCAGAGGAAGACACTGAAGATAAAGAGTTGGTAGGAGAAAATAGGCCAATGCATGA
Organism: Carnegiea gigantea; assembly: GCA_029747015.1. NCBI lineage: Eukaryota > Viridiplantae > Streptophyta > Magnoliopsida > Caryophyllales > Cactaceae > Carnegiea > Carnegiea gigantea. The sequence goes on from JAKOGI010002092.1 coordinate 81,830, forward strand.
GGAACTGGGAGAGGACCGTATTGAGGAAGAGGACCCTAGGGAGGAACCCTCAGTTGAGTACGAACCTAAGGTGGACACTATAGAGGAGGAGGACCCAGAGGAAGATCTTGATAAGAAACCTCGGGAAGAGCCCCTAGAAGATGAGGAACCTGAGGAGGAGCGCCTAGAAGATGAGGACCCGGAGGAGGAGCAACTCATAGAGGAAGGCCTAGAGGAGGACCTAATGGGGGAGCAAATCGAGCATGACGTTACCCGCTAGAACTGGGGTAGATATGGTAGAATGTGTCGAGATACCTACCCAATGGATGCCCCTGGCCAGTAGATGCTAGTAGCTGATTAAAAGTTTCGCTTCCTAGAACTGTGACGTTTAGTTATCTTTCTATTCTTTTGTTAAGCCATTATGAGCTAATAAAATTGTTGAGTATTTATGTAATGAAAAGTATTGGTGTGGAATGTTTATGGTTTTAAATCATTGCAATTGAACCTTTTTGAGTTACCTAGATGCTACTATTTGTTATTTGTGAATTGTATGAGCTATGCAAATGTGATACCAATATGATGTGTATGAGATATGCGATGAAGTGACTGGACCACGTGAAGGTGGCAAAATGAATATGACTGTGAACAAAATCACATGCTAATTTTGCATGATACAGTAGTATACGAAGTTCTACTGAATTATAGTAGGTTTTGTGTCACAAACTATTAGGGAAGAAACTAAACACGACTTATTTCCCGAACAGGATGGCCGGAAACAATGATGAATCTTACACTAGATCCCACCCCACTCCGAGACCTCATGTGAACCTGGATAATCCCATGGCTAGTCTAAGGGAATGACTAGAAACCCTCCACCCCAGGAACTGGAATGGGTCTCATAGTCAGGTGGATGAAACCAACCCACCTACGGGAGCAGAGCTTACCAATCTCCTACTGCTGGAGCTACTGTAGAAACAAGGGAAGCAGCTACAGCGATAGAACGAACACCTGCAAAAACTGATGGAGGTTAAGGAAAGGAAGATCGAGGAGGACAACTCTTATATGTTTAAGAGGTTTGCTAATCACAATCCACCAATCTACAATGACACCCCCGACCCCAACTCCTTTGAGGATTGGATTTAGGGTATGGAGAAGTTGTTTGATGCTCTCCAATACCCTGAAGAGGGGAAGGTAGGCTTTATCGTATTCTACCTTAAGGACAAAGTCGACCTATGGTGGGCCACTGTGCGAGAGAGGCAGCACGAGCCTGGCTTCAACTAGAGGAGGTTTAGGGAGTTGATTAAGGACCATTTCTATCCTATATCCCTCCAAACGGCAAAGGAGAACGAATTTAAGCAGCTGCATCAAGGGGGAATGAGGGTGCTAGAGTATGCCTCCAAGTTCATTGAACTTTTTCATTTCGCCCTGACTTTTGTAGCTGATAAGAAGCTAAAGATGAATTATTTCAAGGCTAGACTTAACCCTAGTATCAAGGAGAGGATATCGGTGCGTCAATACACCTCCTACGTGGACTTGTATGGCACTTCGGTGAACACGGAAAGGGCGATGAAAGAAAAGAACAACTACTTTAATGAACAGCACAGAGTCAAGAGAAAGGGGCATCAGCGAGAGAACTTCCACTCTCAAGAGCCATACAAGAGGCCGCCCGGCAACCACTATTCCAACAACAACGCACGTGGAGGCCAGCACCCAAACAATCGGCTTAGGGTGACCTGCAATACCTTTAGGAAGCTGGGACACTGTGCCCAGGAGTAGCCCTCGATTAAGAGGTGCTACCATTATGGGAGTTTTCAACATCAGATACGAGATTGCCCACATCCCCCACCTCCCGTCGGTCAGGTTCATGGGGGACAGGGACAGCAACCCCAGTAGCACTATCAAAACAGGGATGGGCAGGCGGCCAACCCAAATTATTAGGGCCAAGCACCCCAGCAGCACCGGGCTAGACCCCCCAACCAACTACCACGAAACACAAGGGGCAGAGTTTACGTAATGCGCAATGAAGAAGTGGAGGATGCTCTGAATGTCGTGACGGGTACATTCTCTATCCAAGCTCAACCAGTAGATATTTTGTTTGATCCAGGTGCTATGCACTCTTTATTTCTATTAAACTGGTTGAGGCACTAGGGTTAGTTCCAACCCGTAGACCCCTCAATTATGTGTGATCCCCCCTCATAGAAAGGCTATGAAGTGTGAGGAATTATATGAGGATTGCCTTATTCAGATGTGACAGCATGAGTTTTTTCCCAACCTATATAGGTTTGAGTTGATTGATTTTTGGGTCATCCTAGGGAGGGATTGGTTAGCAAAATATTAGGCTCAGATAGACTGTCTAAAGTAAAGAATCACCCTAAGGGGCCCAATGAGGAAAAAGTAGTGCACAAAGGGAAGGTTTGAAGGCCTGGAGTAAAGTTGATTACTGCAATGAAAGCCCACAAGTTGTTAGGACGACGATGTGAAGGATTCTTATGTAATGTAGTGAAAACCGAGGCTGCAAATCCTCCCTCAAAGACATTCTAGTAGTGTGAGAATTACTGGATGTTTTCCCATAGGAAATTCCCAGAATGCCACCCCTTAGAGAAGTCGAGTTCTGTAATAACCAGATGCCCAGAGCCACCCCCATCTTTAAGGCCTATCGAAGGGCACCAGTGAAACTTAAGGAGTTAAAGACTCAACTCGACGAGCTGTTAGAAAAGGGGTATATTCAACCCAGTATGTCTCCATTGGGGGTCCCAGTATTGTTCGTGAAAAAGAAGGATGGAACCCCGAGATTGTGTATAGATTATACAGAATTGAACAAGATGGTCTAAGTCAAGCCAAGGTTGGAAAAAAAAAAAATTGATTTTGTGTTCTTTACTCCTATTCTGTTTAAAATTTGTTTACCTTTCCCTGCAACTTTTATTTTGAAATTAAGTATATTTCCCTCCCAAATTACCCTAACCCTAGTCTACCTCTCCCACTTAAACTCTTCCCCCTCCCCGAAACCATAGCTGGTATCCACACCCCCCCATCGAGCAGCCTCACGACCCCATGCTCACTCTTCTCTTGATGCTCTCTCTCTTTTCCCTTCACCATCTCTCCCTATTTCGCTATCTCTCTCTCCTCATGCTCTCTCTCTCACCTCTGTCTCTCTCTCACTCACGTCCCCTCGTCGCCGTGCAGCACCCAACCGTGCGCCGGCCAGCACCGCTCTCACGCCGTTGTGCACCACCGTTCTCTCCCCCTTATAGGTTGGTGAGTGATGATGCATGGGTTCTAAACCCTCCCTCCATGTAACCTACGCATCAAAGACTAGAGTTTCATCTTTTTTTATGATATTTGCAACTCCATGAACAAATTATGATCATTCTAACATGAGGTTTAAATTTCCAGCCTTGGATTTTGGAGTAGGTAAGGGACTCCATCACCTCTTTTCAAAAACCGACACAAGGTAAATGTTTAGTGACGTTTTTTTTTTTCCATTTGAATAAAGTTTTGATCTTGGGTTTGGCTTGGGGATAGTTAGGGGCTTAGAAATTGATAGTGTAGGTGTGGGTTGTCGGGCGAACCAATGTAGTGGAAATTCAAACTAAAAGAACTCCGTTTGAAAGAGGATAATGTAGACAGAACTCCACTTACTAGAGACCCAAACATACCCTGTTTCTAAATTCAACCTACGATGGTATAATAGTCCAAAAATCAAGAAATTTTTATTATAGATAGGCCAGAATGTGCTTAGTATTTTTCCTTTTGAATCAAGGAAATCGGAGTTGTATTGGGTGAGTCATGGGTGATTTACTGAGGGCTGCCTAAATCTGGGCAGCCAGTGATAGTGTGGAATCCCTAAGAATATTGACCTAGATTTGGACGGAGTTTGGGGAAACACCGAACATAAGAATTGCAGGTAATGGACTGACATTTCTAAAATAGGCACTTCAAGTTTTGACATAGGGAACTCGAGATATGGGCTCTGATAGTTGAGCCCAGACTCTGATCGAAACTGGAATTGGGTTAGCTACAATTTAAAATTCCTAAAGACATCTAAAAATAGTAGAAAACTTATTCTAGGCTAAGGATAGAGTTGGGATGTATTTTATGCAATTGGAGGCTAAAGTACAGGTATTGTTCGAATCCAGGTGCGGATCTCTAGGCCAAGCTAAGGGAAACCAAGCTCGTAAGCTACAGACTACCAGGTAACAATCATGCCCTAACCCTTCCCAAAGTTAGTTCGCGAATGTGATTTATGATCATATGTAAAGGTTATTTGAATGTATTTGGTGTTGATGTTCAGGGGACTTCCCGTGCAAATGTGAAATGAAATATTTTGTGTGGCATGTGTTGAAATGTTTTTGCTAAATCAATGAATGAATGGGTTATTGGGCTGATTATGTTGTAAAAATAACATCGAAATATTCTAGGACTGGAATGAGTCGGGTTAGGATGTGTATGTTGGTTAAAAATCAAGATTAAGTATAAATGTATAAATACATGGCTGAATGGGTGAGACTGAAAGGTATATTTTGTGTTATTGAAGGCCATTGGCCATCCCCGGGGAAAGTGCATGCATGTGAACGGCCACGTGCCCTTTGGGACGGACGCAGGCCAGGTTAGTGGTAACCGTTCGTACTGACGGTAGGCCAGGGTATGGTTAAGCGGTAACCGTTCAGGTTGACGGTAGGCTATGCTAAGATTAAGCGACTGCATTAAACCCAAGCGCAAGCCATAAGATCTAGTGGGATCACTCGCCCTTGTGAACCTGAAAATGAATAAAAGAAACTTGGATTACTGTGTGCTTCTACTGAGAATGTATGGATGTGCTCCACTCGTGACCCCCACCCCTAAAACGATTTGAAAATGAATTCTTGTGTGTGTTTTGACTGTTAGGAGTGGTTGTTATTGAGCTTATCTCACTATTGTAAAATGTTTTGTTTTCAGGTGAAGTGCATCGTTATGGGGATGGTAATCCAAACTAGCGTGAGGCTCCGCCACTTTATGTTTAGTTGAATTTATCAGTTTCCTTTGGACTTATTAAGAAGTGTGTTTCAATTAGAGATTGTTATAATTGTAGGCAGAACTTGAATTGATGTTATGATTTAAGAAGCTAATTACATTAATGTTTTGGTTGATACTCAGCCTGGTATTTCCAAGAAGAAAATACGACGATAAAACCCCACTTAGGTTTTTTTCAGCCACCACGTAGGTTAATATTTGTAAAAGAGAAGGAATTAGAAATTCGGCTGTTACACTTTTTGACTCCTCAACCCCATTGGTCTAGTCTCGCAAAGACTCTCCAAAAACATTAAAGGATAGAAGATGTGAAAAGAGAAGAATGCTAGGATGAGTGGATGCTCATTTTTGCTGTAACCTTGACCTCCCTTTTTACTAGTTCCACACCCTCTTGCAACCCTATATTTATTAAATAAAACACATCAAATATCTTGACAGTTAGAATTCAGGGAAAGGGGCATTATATCATAATGGGACATGACACCCGTACATTGACAATGCTCACAAGTAAGACAAAAATAGTGTGCATCATGAAATATAGTGGACCAATAAAACCTACTTTGTAGGACTTTAGCAGCTATCTTAAGACCTCTGAAATGATAACCACAGGCATAAAGTGGTAAAAGGTCATAATATTATGAATTGCACTCTCAATGACACCTTTACTCACCACTTGGTTAGGACAATGTCTAAAAAGATAAGGGTCTTCCTATTAATAATGTCTTACTTGTGAGAAAAATGCATCTTTCTCTTGTTTGGGCTAGTAATGAGGAAATTTTCCTATAGCAACGTAATTCACAATGTGAGCAAACTAAGGGAAAGGGGAATGTGACACAACAAAGTGGCTCATTAGAAAATGGTCAGAAAATCTAATTAAGTCATTAGTATGCTGAGTAAAGACCTAGACAATTGATCTGCAATTGAATTTTCAGAACCTTTCCTATCTTTCATCTCAATTTTCAATTCTCAGAGCAACAAAATCCACTGAATGCATTCAGGTTTATGTTTCATTCTTGGACAACAAATGCATTAATGCAACATGATTAGTAAATACAGCCACTTTTGAGCCAAAAATGTATAGACAGAATTTATCAATTGCAAATACTACAACTAACAACTCTTTTTCAGTAGCAGAATAATTCTTTTGAGCATCAATTAGAGTTCTACTAGCATACTAAATGGCATGAGGCATTCTATTCATCATTTAGCATAAAACATCTCCAATAGCTAAATTAGATGAATCACACATAATCTAAAAAGGAATAGAAAAATTAGGGGGCTACATAATAGGGGCGGGCAATAGTAAAGATTGAAAGTTTCAAAGGCTTTCACACAAGACAACTCAAACACAAAAGATCTATCTATAGAACGAAGGATAGTAAGTGACCGAGCTACTTTACTAAAATCCTTAATAAATCACCTATAGAAACTATGCGTAACTAAGAAAAGATCTGACATGTTTTATAGAAGTGGGAATAGGCAGATTAGAGATTAGATCAACCTTGGCTTTATCAACCTCAATTCCCCTTTAAACACTTTATGACCCGACACAATCCATTTTTACACTATGAAGTGACTCATTTCCCAACTCAAGGCAAAGTTCACTTCTTCACATCTTTTTAGCATAATAGATAAATTACCAGGGCACACATCAAAAGAAGACCCAAAAGCACTACAATCATCTATAAACGCCTACACAAGTTTATCAATATAGTCAAAAAATATGACCATCATACCATGCATCTTTGAAATATAGAAGATGTGTTATACAACCCAAAACACATCCTCTGATAGGCGAATGCACCCGATGACCATGTAAAGATGGTTTTCTCTTGGTCTTCAAGACAAATAGGTATTTTGTTATAACTAGGATGCCCATCTAAAAAATAGAACAAACTTTATCCAGCTAATTTTTTTCAAAATTTGATCAATAAATGGGAGGGGGAAATGGTCCATTTTAGAGACATAATTTAGTTTTCTGTAAATGATGCACAACCTCTACCTCGTGGCCTGTCTAATATAAATTAGTTCACCATCATTATTCTTTGCCATAGTTATATGAGATTTATTAGGGATGGCTTAAACAAGACTGACCCATTGACTATCAAAAAAGGGGAAGACAATGCCTGCATCTAATAAAAGTTTTACTACCTCCTTTTGGACAACTTATTTCATATGGGAGTTCAGTTTATATTGCATTTGCCTAATAGGTTTGGCATTGTTGTTTAACTGAATATTATGCATGCAAATTGTTGTGCTTATCCCTTTCAAATTTACTACTATTTTTTTGGGGATTCAGTGCTTTAGCAGCTAATTAGTGCCTCCATTCTCATTTGACGATGGCCATGGAGGTTCTCGCAACCCTTATGCCAATGGGAAGAAGAAGAAAAATATAAAGTTAGCCAGTCAGGCAGCACAAACCATGGTGCCTCTTAAACCAATTAACTCTTCATTTTGCCTTCATTATGTGGCTGAGATTGCTTGAGTTCTGCTAGTTCTAGGGGTTTCTCGACTGAAAAAAGGCATCTCTCACTAATCTATCTCTTATCTCTCTTAAATTTCATCTCTCTCTATTTCTTTTGGAGTAATAAAAAAAATCAAGGCAGGGTTTTGCAAGAGGAGACATGAAGATTGAAATATTGTTTAAGAGATCTCCATTGTTGCTAAGCATACTTTCCTCTTGCTGAACTCATTCTTAATCTGTTCTAGTTAATGTTTAATTTGAACTATTTTGATCCAGTTTAATCATAAGTGAGTAGTTTTCTTTAGTCTAGGGCTTTGCTAGTCAACACAATGGTGTTGGATTCCTAACTCTATCAAACTTTTGCTTAATCTTATTTGGATTGATTCTATCTATCTTGTTTTTAATTAAATGTGATTGATTTCGGCCAATTCGCTTACATATATATAGATAGTTGGGTGAAAGACCGAAAGGAGAAACCCATTATTAGATTAACAAGATTAGACTTGAACTAGTGGTTTTTGAAAGAGAATTGCATGTTAAAAGGAAAATTTACGATCAAGATCTTTAACTTAGACTAAAATAAGAACCTTTGAATGAATGGTGATTGGATTAGTTTAAGTAATATGGTTTATTTTGACAAGAAAGATTGAATAATGTTTGATTGTATTTTTTTTGAATCATCTAAACTAGAGATATACACAAGCCAATTTAAGGGTCTAACTCCTTACAAGGCAGAAACAAAATCCTAGATGCTTTTCTTTGATTAAATTCCTAACTTTGTTGCATAGTGATCATTTAGCGTAGACAAACAATCCAATTGAGTACTTATCTTGTTTAGAATTTTATAAGGACAAGACATGATTGATTACGTTGGTCCCGTGTCGATGATATTTTCATCTAGACTACAACACCCGTTCACTTGCTTTGCGAGCTAAGTTTTTGGTGCTACAATTTGTCAAATATCGAGTTAGTCCTTAGAATATTGACTAAGTATTTTGCTTTTAAATTTTTGATTTGTCGTGGTAATGTATGTGTTAGTGCTTGCAGGATTTTTCCCCTTTTATCTGAAGTTCGTTTCCATATGAATCCGATTCCGAGACAGAGGGGACTTTCTGTTTAAGGAGGAAGAAACAAAGGTTAGAGACGCAAATGCACAAGGCTCGTGATACTTCACATGAAATGGCCGATGGAGTGGGAGATTAAAGGACACTTTAGGATTTCATTACCCCGAGAGTCCAATGATAAATGCTTAATATGTACACCTTTTTAGGGCTATTTTGCCTCGCTTTTAGGAGAATTTTGTAATGATGCTATTTACTCTGCCATTCTCGATTTATGCTTGGGTATAGTTGTTTTATGCGTTTTGTAGGAATTTTTAGTCTTTTTACCCAGTACTTGCCCCACAATGGCTATATTTTGGCCTCTCCCATGGTCATCCATGTTATGCCGTGACCGTAGAGCAAAGAAAGAGCAAAATTCTAGATCCAGTACAGACCATGGTTAGCCCGTGATGGAGCCCACGGACTGTGGTGTGCCTTTAACAGTTGCCTCTTCATATTCCCTCAGCTGTATGGCTAAGATCAACTGAAATTCTCTATAAATAGAGACATTCTACAGCATTCCAAAGCACTCAACTTCAACTCCAAAGCAAAGCAAGCAAGTAGTTTAGTTTAGATTAGTTTTCTCTCAAATTTTGTTCTTAGTTTAGTTTTGAGGGAGTTTTAAGTGTGAGAGTTTTGATCCTAAGGCGGTCCCAAGCCCTTGGTGAAGGCCATTTCAATAGAGTCCCTTCCGCTCAAGATTTCACCGATTTTTTTTTTGGTTAGTTTATCTTTTATCATGTCTGAGTAGTTTTTTATTCTAGGGATTTAGTAGTTTTTGGAATTGTTATTGGATCATGGTTTGATTTTTAGAGAATTGTGGTTATTTTCATGATTGATTTGATTTCGTTCTATCAAGTGTTTGATATCTTGTGAGTTGATTTCTGGCCAAAATTTTCTTACACAATTGAAACAATTGGGTGAACATTCGAAAGATGACATTTGGTTGTTAGACTGCTTGAATAAACATAGTATAACTTGGATTAAGTCAAATTAGTTTGAAAGAATGATGTTTGCTTATTTTAGGCAAATTTGATTGATTTTGAAAGAATAGATCAAGTTTCTTGATAAGAACACAATTCCTTAGAATTAACCAATTAGAGAATAGCACATGTTTATCATTTTGATCCAATTCTCTTCCATAACTATGAAAATTCCTAGACATTTTTCTCTTATTAATTTAAATAAGTTTATTTGCAGTAGTTAATCGAATCCACTTGAAATTGAGTTTCGCTTAGCATATTCTGACAAGACTAGGCTTGATAGATTACTTTAGTCCCTGAGGAACGATGTCTTTATCTATACTACGAACACTTGTGCACTTGCAGCAGTGTCACAATCAAGTTTTTGGTGCCGTTGCTGGGGACTAAATTGCTAACTATTGAGTGTTGTCTTAAGAACATGACTAAGCATTTTATTGTTTTGCTTTGCTTTGTTTTCTTGTTATGTTTTCTTTTTCCTGTTTAATTACGCTGGAATTGTTGGTGAAAGTACTTGTAGGAATTTTTCCTAGTTCATGCGAAGTCTGATTTTGTACGAGCCTAATGCAGAAATTGAGAAGACTTTTCGCTTAAGGAGGAAAAAGCAAAGAATCGAAGAATAAAGGCTTGAAGCAAGAAGGAATTCAAGTATGTCCCTTCGTGAGTTTGTTACTCTCGGAGTCCAAGGGATCGCCTCAAGCATAGCTCGGCCTGCTGTGGATGCCAATAACTTTGAGCTCAAGCCAGCACTCATTTCCATGGTGCAGCAATCTCAATTCAGCGGAACTCCTTTAAAAGACCCAAATCTACACCTCTTGGTTTTCTTAGAGGTGTGTGATATGCTAAAGTTAAATAGAGTCTCCAGTGATGCAATTCGCCTGCGCCTATTCCCTTTTTCATTGAGGGATAAAGCGAGGGCTTCGTTACACTTTTTGTCGTCTGGTTGTATAACTACCTGGAACAAGTTGACAAGAGCTTTCCTCGCTAAATTCTTCTCTCCAAGCAAGACAGCAAGCCTGAGAAATCAAATCACCAACTTTCTGCAAAAAGAGGATGAGACGCTCTATGAAGCTTGGGAGCGTTTTAAGGATTTACTACGTTTGTGCCCCCATCATAGTCTTCAGCACTGGATGATTATCCAGGCCTTTTATAATAGTGTGACCCAAGCTATGAGATCCACTATTGATGTAGCAGTGGGAGGAACTTTAATGAGCAAGACTAAGGATGAAGCCTATAACCTTATTGAAGAGATGGCGCTTAATAACTTTCAATGGTCCATTGAACGAGCCTAACCTAGGCGGGTTGGAGGTAAGCTTAAAGTCGATGCTTTTACTTACTTTCTACTAAAGTAAATGCTATAACTAAAAGACTAGACTAGCTGAATGTTAATGCTATAAACTCTAGTGCCCCTCCCCCTTGTGAGATTTGTGGTTCAATTGAGCATATATCTTTGCACTGTCCAGTTGGGAGCCCCCCAATAAAGCTAATTATGCTTGAATTTTCAACCCAAACCGACCAATGACCCTTATTCTAATACCTATAATCCAGGTTGGAGGAATCACCTGAATCTCTCTTATAGGTCGAATCTAAACCCTGTGAATATGCCCCCTATAAATGCTAGAGTACCCCCGGTTTTCCAAGGCCCCCATTCCCATCTCAGATGCCCTAAAAGTCAAATTTAGAAGTAATGATAGAAAACATGCTCATGGCACAACAGAAACAAGATGAGTACATTAAGCAATTAACCACCAAGGTTGATGTGCTTACAACTCATAATAGGATGTTGGAGACCCAGATTGCCTAGAAAGCTGCTTTTTCATCTGCACCCCCAAATATACTTCCCAGTAAGCCTGAAACAAACTCTCATGAGCATTGTAACTATGTCACCATGAAAAAGGATGAAAAGGACTATGGCTGGAAGTAAGGAGAGCAACTCTGGTGGTAACACTGCCACATTTATAGAGAATAACTCTATTCAGATCCCCACCATTTTTCCCCCTAAGCTTCCTGACCCATGTAGTTTTTCTATCCCATGCGTTGTAGGAAAGGTAGAAATTGAAAGAGAGCTATGTGATTTAGATGTAAGTGACAGCATAATACCTTACTCTTTGTTTCATAAGCTGCACCGAGGACCATTACTAGCCGCCCTCTTTTCACTACAGTTGGCTGATGGTTCTGTAACACAGCCCATAGGCAGGTTGAAAGATGTGACTGTCAATATAGGAGACATTTAGGTGTCAGAAGACTTCATTGTAGTCGATATGCCTAAAACTGATAATGCCTAAATTATCCTAGGTAGGCCCATTTTGTTAACGGCTGGTTGCCATATTGATATGAGAGAGGGTCGTATTTCTTTTGAGGTAGAGGGGAGGTTTGCTATGTTTAGTCATAGGAAGGAGTATACGGGTTTCCTCATTCTTCTATATTGGAGGCATTATCCCTTTCCCCTGAGTATGATATAGAGGATGCCTTGTATGATGAAGATCCTCCTAATTTTGAATGGATTTCATATGAGAACCCTGACCAAGGGTATGTTACTCCTATGCCACCTAGCAAGCCTGAGGTTGAGGCTTCTATTTCAAATGATTCTTTGATAAGTGAGTATTACAGGTTTGTATGAGTTGTTCACTCTATACCCCGTTTGGAAGGTTTCGATACCGATTGTGATGTAGAGGTTAAGCAAGTAGATGTTAGCCCATCTGATGGGCCAAGAGAGCAATTTGTCTTGTACGTAGATAGTGCATTATAGGATAAGTTATAAAGACGAAGGACCTTTAGCCAGAGCTTCTACGGTGGTACCTTCAACTCAAAAAGTTTGATTTTATGGTCCGGGACAAAGACAATGTCCATACACCATCTGATCCAGACTAAGCCTAGAACAAGGGTTAAGCTCTTGACCTTAAAAGAGCGTTTCTTGAGAGGGAACCCAAGCTTTCTTTCTCTTTCTTTTTATAGTTTTGATTTTTGAAATTTCATTTTTGTTTTTACAGAGAAAAAAAACAGAAAAAAGAAAAAAAAAATATATACATATATTAATAAAATGTTGGCACCACGGCCAGAAACACCAGCAATATGATCGTGGATGCCAACCCTAAAACAATTTTTAAAAAAACTAAGTAGATGTAGACACCATGGACCGTCCGTGGTGAGCCCCACGGTCCATGGTGGGCAGTTGCAGGCCACAGTCTAGGTTTTTGATCGTAGTGCCGTTTCCCCTCCCCCTCACTTCGTCTTCTTCACTCGACACTTTCTCTCTCTTCCTGTCTTCTTTCTCTCTGAAACCTCCATAACCAACACCTTCAATCTCCCTCAAATCTTTTCCATTTTTCTTCATTTTCACACCAAATTCCTTCCTTTTTCTTAATCTCTCCATTTTATCCACAAAATCTCATCTCTTTTCTTCTTCTTCTTCAAAATTCATCTCACCCTCATTCATCCACCATATCTATCCTTTTCTCTCTCTAATTTTCCACATTTTCACTTATTTTCTTCAATTTTCTAGGTTTTAGTTCTTATTTTTGGTTTTAGTTTTGATTTTTGGTTAAGTTTCGTAACCATGGCACCAAACAAACGGAAAAGGAGCACCAAGGAGGTTGGTTCATCAACTCAAGCACCACCCTGACCTCAAAGAATGTCCAGAACGTCAACCAATACGCATGCTCAAGGTAACATTCTTCACCCTCTTGGTTTGGCTCATCCTGATCATACTGCTATGTATAACTATTCGAATGAACGTGTAGTAGTAGCAACTAGATACTGTGATGAGGATTTGTTAGCCCGATTGGAAATTTTGGATGATATTCGTTAGTTGTTTGCTAGAGGTGGTATGAGCTATTTTTTAGAACTTAAAGAGTATACATACAGGGACCTGACTTTAGAATTTTTAAATACACTACATGTCGAGGTCACTAGAGGACCTCAATGTCAAGCTAGATGTATATCATTTTATTTACATGGACAGTTGTATGAACTGAACTTAGGTACCTTCAATAGTATTTTTGGTTTTCCACCTAGTATGGATATATCACATCATCAAGTCCCCCGCGAATTCAACCCGAATGCATTTTGGGGTGAACTTTTGGGGAGTATTAGGTACAGTCCCAGTTCATCGAAATGCACGCATATTAAGAACCCCTGCATTACCGTAGCTCAGCGTATCCTTGCCAGTTCTTTGTTTGCTCGGGATGATAGTCTGAATGTCGCGAGACTTTCTAAGTTGCAATTTTTATCCTGTATGCTAGATGGTGTCCAACTTGATCCTGATTCATTCTTAACTAGGCAATTGCATAGTGCTGCTGTTAGCACTAGAGGTAGGATAGTCATTGGTGGAATAATAACTACTATCGCTAGATTCTTGGGTATTGAGCCCAATCTCGAGGATAGAGTTTCTGGGCCCGAGCGGCTTGATCAAGCTGCTTTTTAGATTATAAACTTTTGCAAAGTTGAGGCTGGCCGTTTATGTTGGATTTACCCTGGGGACCGGCTCTTGTCGCTTTCCAATATCGATCATACTACTTTGCTTCACCGAGGTAACCTTTACTTAATGTCTGGGGATGATGAGGTTGTTCGACCCGTACCCTGCCAACCCACCGCTCACTCTAGTCAAGCAGGACCTACTTCGTCCTCTCAATCACCCCTACCCGACTATTTGAATATTCAAGACACCCTCAGGTCCATTCAAGAGGAGCAAGTTTCCCTCCATGCCTTTGTATCTTCAGAGAGTGCCGCTCTTCAAGACTTTGTTCAAGAGTGCCACGATGAGCTTCGTGGATTGTTTGCTTCTCAGACCTAATATTTGCAAGACTATAGGGCATGTCTAGAGACCTGGCGAGATTGGCATATCTCATATGGACAACCTCCCCATCCTCCTCCACCTCCTCCTCCCTGATTCTGATTTCTGCTACTCCCCTTCTCCTTTTTATTATGATGTGCCTAAATTGAGAGCAATGTGTGATTGAAACATGAGGGAGTTAGTTATTATATCTGGCATCTGATGCCTTTTTTTTTTTTTGGGTTCTGTTGCTAGTTTTTGCTTTGTATATATTTTTAGTGATAGTTTTTGTAGTTTTTGTTTTAGTTTTGTTTTAAGTAGTGCATTTAATTTTCTTGTAGGTTGCATTTTAGTTTCTTTCTTTTGTTAGTTTATTTTGCATTTTAGTTTGCATGGTTTGCAGGAGCATGCATGCATAAAAAAAACACAAAAATTAAAAAATTAAAAATACAAAAAATTAAAAAATCAAAATAAAAAATCCTCGAATGATGATTTTTATAGATTTGGTAGCTTTCTTTGGTTAGTTTGATCCTTCGATTCGCCTAAATTGTGCATAAAAGTTTGCGAATCAATTTTCAAACTGAATTCCATATTTTAACCATATGTTAAATGCGAATTGATTTTCCCCATTAGTCTTTACATGAAATTCTAGCATGTGTGCTATTGAGCTTGTTTTAACTGTGGTAGATGTTCCGTGAGACTTTCAGCCTTGAGAGACTGTTTATCATTATTAGTTTTATATTTTTTTTCATGTGTGACTCTTCCTTGATATCATTTCTCTAGAACTTGCCTTAATTCTCATTCAAGATCACATTTTGCATATGCATTTAGGCAATATGACTGAGGCATTTTTCTTTCTTTGATTTATTTGAAACCCACAGCCAAATAGCCACCCTTGTTATACATTGTATCCTTTGTTAGCCCCGTTGAGCCTATAACTGTTTTTCTGGATATGAACCTTCTACTTTTAGCTTATGGCCAACTACTTGTCTTACCCTTAAGCCAAGGCTAGATGAGCGTTGCATTCTTTTGCATCAAGTTTGATAGGACGTTAGCAAGGTGGACTGTTATTCTTTTTAGTGAATTTTGGCTGTTTGGTGCAGGGATGAAAATATTTGATAAATCCTTTGTTTTACTGAGTAAAGTTTAGAGAAGAATTCGATTTTAAAGTTCATTATGGTATTCCCTTGGCTATTCCTCTTTGGGAAAAAAAAGAGGAAAAAGCAACAAAAAACAAAAAAATTAAAAAAAAAATCAAAAGAGAGAAAAAGAGGGAAATTTTCGAAGAAAGTGATTAGCCTTGGAGGGAATGTAAGATATTTGTGATTTTCTACTCTATCTCTTTTCATTTTGGGATTTATTTTGTTGATGAGTTAATATGGTTCAAGGAGAATGTAGTATGATGCATCAAAATTGTTTAAGCTCTTAGTTTATGACTTTTAGCCCCTTATTTCCAAAAAAAAACATTTGTTCCCCTCTTATCTTTACCCTAAGCCTCATTATATCAATATGAAAGTCCTCATGATTGTTTAATGTATTTGTATTTTGGTAGTGGTGAATTTGAGAATTTTGTCAAGCTTATAGCAGATTTGTGTCAAAGGAATGAGAATTGAGAGAACCTTTATATACATATATATATATATATATATATATATGTACATATATATATATATATATATATATGTACATATATATATAATATATATATATATATATATATATATATGTACATATATATATATATATATATGTATATACATATACATATATATATATATATATATATATATATATATATATATATATATATATTATACATATATATATATATATATATATATATATATATATATATATATATATATATATATATATATATATAATATATATATATATATATATATATATATATATATACATCGTCAAAGACATGAGTGCTGAGTATCATATAACTATAGGGGGGTTCTACTGGCCTTGTTAGTCTTACTCGTTTCATATGCTATAATGATTGTATTTGATAATTTGTAGGACAATTGGTTCATGTTTTGCATTATGGTCTGTAAAACGTTTTTGAAATTTCATTCCCCATTCTGTTTATTAATCATATTTTTGTATCTTTTTGGGCTACCTTTGGATTGTCCTTGCCATTTGAATGTTATCTATCTCTATTCTGAGGAGGCTGTGTATATCTTTAGTCCTTGCATTGCTTGAGGACAAGCAACAGATTAAGCATGGGGGAGTTTGACAAGTACTTAATATGTACACCTATTTGGGGCTCTTTTGCCTCGTTTTTAGGAGAATTTTATGCTTAATGATGTTGTTTACTCTCCTATTCTCGATTTATGCTTGGGTGTACTTGTTTTATGTGTTTTATAGGACTTTTTTTAGTCTATTTACCCAGCATTTGCCCTTCAATGATTGTATTTTGGCCTTCTCCATGATCATCCACGTTATGCCACAATTGCAGAGCAAAGAAAAAGCAAAAATTCCGATCCAGCACAGACCACAATCACCCCGTGGTGGAGCCCACAGACCTTGGTGTGCCTGTAACTATTGCCTCTTCGTTTTCTCTCGGCTGCGTGGCTGAGATCAATTGAAATTCTTTATAAATAGAGACGTTTTGCAGCATTCCAAAGCACTCAACTTCAACTCCAAAGCAAAGCAAACAAGTAGTTTTGTTTGGATTAGTTTTCTCTCAAACTTTATTCTTAGTTTAGTTTTGAGTGAGTTTTGAGTGTGGGAGCTTTGATCCTAAGGTGGTTCCATGTCCTTGGTGAAGGCCATCTCAGTCGAGTCCCCTCCGCTTAAGATTTTGCTGATCTTTTTTTTTTTTTTGTCAGTTTATCTTTTATCATGTCTAAGTAGTTTTCTCAGTCTGGGGATTTAGTAGTTTTTGGAATTGTTATTAGATTACAGTTTGATTTTTAAAGAATTGTACTTATTTTTATGATTGGTTTGATTTCGTTCTATCAATTGTTTGATGTGTTGTGAGTTGATTTTTGGCCAAAATTTGCTTACACAATTGAAACAATCGAGTAAACAATCAAAAGATGACATTTGGTTATTGGACTGCTTAAATAAACATGGCATAATTTCGTCTCGAAAAAGCGATTTCTATGTTAGGAGGGCTAGTAAGTAATCAAATATATTAAAACTTGGATTAAGTTAAATTAGTTTGAAAGAACGACATTTGCTTAGTTTAGGCAAATTTGATTGATTTCGAAAGAATAGATCAAGTTTCTTGATAAAATTACAATTCTTCGAAATTAACCAATTAGAGAATAGCATATGTTTATCATTTTGATCCAATTCTCTTCCATAACTATGAAAATTCCTAGACCTTTTTTTCTTATTGATTTAAACAAGTTTATTTACAGTAGTTAACCGAATACACTTGAAATTGAGTTTTGCTTAGCTTAATTTGGCAAGACTAGGCTCGATAGATTACTTTAGTCCCTGAGGAACGATATGTTTCACCCGTGCGCTTGCGGTAGTGTCTCAATCATCCAAGGCATCACATCAAGTATTGCCCATCCTATTGTGCAAGCTCATAAATTTGACCTCAAGTCGGCCGTCATCTCCACGGTGTAACAAGTACATTTTGGTGGTGCTCCAATGGAGGATCCAATCTACACTTCTTAGTCATTTTAGAGGTGTGTGATACTTTGAACCTCAATGGTGTCTCTACCGATGCCATTGACCTGCAATTATTTCCTTTTTCACTCAAAGATAAGGTGAGAGTGTGGCTCCATTCATTGCCTCCGAGGTCGATCACCAGCTGGAATGAGCTCACCAAGGCCTTTCTTATGAAATTTTTCCTCGTAGCAAGACGGCAAGCTTGAGGAATCAAATAACCACCTTTGCTCAAAGGGGAGATGAGGTCCTCTATAAGGCTTAGGAGCGATTGAAGGATTTGTTCCGATTGTGCCCTTACCATGGACACCAAAAGTGGATGATAGTGGAAACATTCTACAATGGCGTCACTCAACTAGTACAGTCTACCATTGATGCAATCGTGAGGGGCACCTTGATGAACAAAATGGAGGATATGGCCTATCATTTGATCGAGGAGATGGCTCTTCACTACTATCAATAGTCCAAAGAGAGAGGCTAACCCACACGGGTTAGAGGTAAGTTAGAAGTTGACGCTTTTACTTTACTTTCTGCAAAGGTAGATGCTATCACTTAAAGATTGGACAGTTTAAATGTGAATGCTGTGAGTTCGAGTGCCCCTCCTCCTACATATGAAATTTATAGTTCCATTGACCATTTGACTATAAATTGCCAAGTGGAGAGTCCTTTTGACCAAGACACTAGTGAGTAAGTCAATTATGTCAATAAGTACAACTCGAGACCAACTAATGACCCTTTTTCCAATCCCTACAATCTGGATTGGAGGAAATACCCAAATTTCTCATATAGGTCAAATGCTCCCAACATGCCCTCAAATGAGTGCTAGACCATCCCTCAGGTTTTAAAGGCCTCATTTTCCCTAATAAACTCCCCAAAAAAAGTCTAACTTAGAGGTCATGAAGGGGAGTATGCTTATGGTGCAACAAAAGCAACATGAGTATATTAAGCAATTAGCGTCTATGGTTGATATCTTACTACTCATATTAAGATGTTCAAAGTTCAAATTGCCTAATAAGCTAGCTATTCATCTACACCATCTGGTAAACTTTCTAGTGAGCTCAAGCCCAACCATAGGAGCAATATGATGCCATGATTTTAAGAGGGGGTAAGCAACTTGAGAGACCAAAGGGGCTAACAATGATGTGAACTTGTGCAATGATGTTATTATTAAAAAAGAGGTGTCTAGTCCCCTTTATGATGTGAATGATGATGTTGTGAAAAAAATGCTAATGAGGCTCCTAAGGACCCTAAACTAACTTCCCTAAAACTCTATACTCTTTCTTTTTCCTTCAAAGAATGGCTAAGGCTAAGCTTGATTTGTAATTTGGAAAGCTTTTGAATCTCTTAAATAAACTCTACATTAGTATTCCATTCACTGATGCCTTATCTCAAATGCCTTCATATGCTAAGTTTTTGAAAGAGATTTTGTCTAATTAAAAAAAGATAAAAGAGCATGAGGCAGTGCCTTTAACTGAAGAGTGCGTTGTCATAATCCAAAATAAGCGTCTTGCTAAGCTTAAAGATCCCAGTAGTTTTTCTATCCTTTGCTTGATAGGAAATGTGTGCATTGATCATGCTTTGTGTGACTTGGGCTCAAGTATCAGCTTGATGCCCCTTTCTATGTGTGAGAAGTTGGACTTAGGATAAATGAGATCCACTACCATCTCTTTACAATTAGCAGATCACTTTATGAAATATTCCATGGGTGTTTTAGGGAATGTCCCAATTAAGATAGGAGATTTGCATGTGTCGGTTAACTTTGTGATCCTTGAGATAGAAGAGGATATGCATACCCCCATCATTCTTGGGAGGCTGTTCTTGGCCACCGCTGGGTGCCGCATTGATGTGAAAAATGATAAGCTGTCATTTGATATGGGGGATGATCATGTAGAGTTTATCTTATTTAAGACTTCTAAATTCCCTTCTATATCTAATGAGTGTCACAGGATTGATGTAATAGATAGTTTGGTAAGGAAAGAAGTCAATAACTATGTTTCTAATGGCACACATTGTGTGTATGTTGAATAGTTGTAGTTTTAAGAATGAGAATCCCAAATTTGCAATGTGTGCTTAATTTTTGGAAGCTTCTCCACAAGTCACACCTACTCTTGCCAAGGTGGAAGAGCTAGTGTATGACAATAAGCACGTATTTGATGAGAAATAAGCTCTCAATGTAGATTGAAACCACTCCCTCCTTCTTTGAGATATGAATTTCTTGGCCACAACTCTATATATCCTATGATTGTCAATACAAATTTAACTGCGCCTCAAATTGATTCCTTACTCAGAGTGCTTAGATTGCATTGTAAGCCCATAAGGTATATGATCTCAAAGGAATTCACCTTTTTATATGCATACATCTCATTTTAATGGAAGATGACCACAGACCTTTAATTGAGCACCAAAGTAGGTTGAATCCTAACATGAAAAAAGTGGTCAAAAAGGAAATTCTAAAATTACTTAGGACCGACATTATCTATTCTATCTCTGATAGTAAGTGCATAAGCCCAGTCTATGTTGTGCCTAGGAAAGAGGGGATAACAATTGTCAAAAATGAGAACAATGAATTGATCCTATTAGGATAGTCATAGGTTGGCGACTATGCATTGACTATAGGAAGTTGAACAAGGCCACCAGTAACGACCATTTTCCCCTTCTCTTTATTGCCAAGTGCTTGAAAGGTTAGCCAAAAACTCCTATTTTGCTTCTTAGATAGGTGTTCAGGGTTTTTCCAAAATCTGTATCCACCCTACAATAACAACAATAACAACAATAACTTCTAGCACGAGTCCCGTCTTCGTAGGGCTAGGAAGATCCAAATGCAGGCAGTGTCACCCCTATACACATGACTGCATGTAGAAAGACAGTTGCTAATAGATCAAATGCCTGAAAGGTTAGCTAAAAACTCCTATTTTTGCTACCTAGAAATGTGTTCGGGCTTGTTTTAACTCCCTATCCATCCTAGTAACCAAGAAAGACCACTTCACTTGTCTATATGGGACATTTCTATATAGGAGGATGTCATTTGCTCTATGTAACATCCCCCCAGCTTTCAACATTGCATGATAACCATTTTCTTGGATTCTATTGAGGACATAGAAGTGTTCATGGATGATTTTTTTCTATGTATGATACATCTTTTGAACATTGCTTGAATAATTTGTCCAAAGTATTTCAAAGATGTAAGGATGTGAATTTGGTCTTCAATTGGGATTAAGTGCCATTTTATGGTGCAAGAGCAGGTTGTCCTAGGAAGCATTACTTATACTAAAGGCACTAAAGTTGACAAAGCAAATCTGGAGGTGATTGGGAAATTGCCACCACCAAATTCTGCGAAGGGTGTGAGGAGTTTTCTTAGAAATATCAGTTTTTACTAGCAATTCATAAAAGAATTTTCAAAAATTACAAAACCTCTCGCCCAATTAGTTGTCAAGGATGTGTCTTTTGACTTTAATGAGCAATGTTTAAGTGATTTTCTCATGTTAAAAGAGGCTTTAATTTCATCCCCATTGATGCAAGCCAACACTCCACAATCGTACGGATGTTTTAGTTTAAATTAAACATCGTTTTCACAGAGACCAACACAATCTACTAAATTTATCCTTGTTTTAAAATGCTAAGAAAAATATATGTTGAGTTGGATATCTTCTAAAACTAATCTATTGCTAGATGAATGCTAAATTCTAACTTCAGAATTCTATCAATTAAAACGCCTAGGGATTTATTTTAGCAATAATGAATTAGATCCGGTAAATGAAGTTTATACTTTCTCAAATTTGGATGAATCAAAGGATGACAATCATATATAATTCAATTGTTTCTTTCAAAATAAACTTAATTATTTAGACTAATCAATCCGAATTAAGATCTACATTGTCAAATGTCCTCTCAACAAGCAACTTTCTCTTAGCAGTAACTATGTTTAGTCTAATCTTGCCGATCCAATAGTGGATTTCACCTTTCAGTACTTCACCTAACCATTTAACAATTTGCAAGCAAATTTGGCCTAAACTACTCATAATATTCACAGGACAAGATAGATTGAAAATATTAAATAGAATAAGCACAACGTTGATAAAGGTTAAGGATACCTTAGACTAAAGAAAACTACTCACTCATGATTGTTAAACAAATAAGAAATGTCAATTTAAGCAACAAAACAAACAAGAACTATTCTAATAGAGTTTAAAGAGTGAGAAAAGAGAATTGGCTTAGGAACAATAGAATTTTTGACAATTCTTGAATCTTCAAGCCTCCAAATTGTAAGTAATCTTTCTTTCAATCTTTATTTTGCTCCAAAAAATGATAAAAATATAAGACTATTTGAGAGGTTTCTGGATAGATTTGTTAGGTCTTCTATTCTAGCAGCTGAGCGTTCCTATATATAGCAATAAATGATCATTCTCAGCCACAAAATCAAGGAAAACGAACAGTTACAGCTATCATAGGACTGCCATAGACCATGGCTTTAACCACGGGCAATCCATGGAGGCCTCTGTCTCAGTTGGTTCTTATTGTTCTCTCTCTACAAGCATAGTGATTGGAAGGCATCCATGGTGACTCAAAAACGTGTCTTCTGAGGTCAATGATTGGTCAAAATAGTCTCAATAGTTGCAAAAAGTATCAAAGAACTATACCCAAGCGTAAAATGAGAATTTGGGGTATAAGTTATAACATAAAGCTCATGAATTCCCTGAAAATGCAGCAAAATGATGCTAAAATGACCCCACGTTTGAACCATTGCTTGTCTCTAAGCAACTATGAAACTATAACTAGGATAAAACAAACTTCCTTAGGTAAACATTAGTAGAATCATCAATAACCAAATCGACCCAAAATGTTAGCCCAAAAGTGAGTCAAACCATTATAAACAGATGAGAGAATGAAGCTTTTGAAATATGAGTAGAAACTATCACACAACTATTGAATAAATCGCTTAAATCAACTTGGACACTCATATTGGCACATAGAAGAGGTAGAGCTAGAAGAACCACTAGATCCTCACTTTAATGATGAAGCACTCATCACTCATTTGTTTCAAAGCATAACTTAGTTCTCTCAAATCTCATTCCAAAGAATCAAATCTATCATAAACTTAGTAAGACTCTCAAATTTACCATCATTAGAATGTAAAATACACAAGGAAATTATGAGGACTTTGATAAGGTTGTAACGGGGCTATTGGTAAACATTTAGAAGGGAACAAAAATTTGAGACTGTGGATCTCAAAGCCAAAGATTAAGAGCAAAATCATCGCCTCCCAATCTTCTTCAGAACAAACTCCTCAAACCTTAATATACCAAAGATATAAGGATTTCCCCTTAGTTCAAAATCAAGAGAAAATGTTGCAATAATCTAGAAGCCAAAATCTTTTATTTCATGTTTTATGTGTTTTTTCCCATTTTTCTTTTGAGTTCTTTTTTACTGTTTTTTTTTTCATTTGCTTTTTTTTTAATTTTCTAAGAGAATTGATTATGGGATAAAATATTAAGTTCCTTTCAACACTTTTGAGCCAATTCACAAATCCCAACCTAAATGTATTAAAACAAAACGCATCTCATATCATTACCCACAAACCACCCCAAATCAAGAAATGGAATTCTATAGTCTTGGCTAAACAAGGTAGGATATGTATTTAGCCCGGGCTATATTAGTGGTTCACATCAATAAACAATGTCAAGGCTCAAAGGGGTAGCTAGGGGTAAATCATGTTTAACAAGGGTGGCTATTTGGTTAATGCTGCTCATTAATTTAAAGAATACCTCAATCATGTTGCCTAAATGTGCACACTAAATGTGATCTTGAACAAGCACCAAAGCAAGTTCTAGAGATTTAGAATCTATGAAGAGTCACATATGAAAATGAATAAGTGACTAAAATTGATGAACTAGCCTATTCAAGTTCAAAGACTCACGAGACAACAACCAGAGCATAACTACCTAATTAAATCTCACACGCCAAATATTCATGCAAACTGTCATTAAGCAACCAATTCGTATTCAACATGATGGCCAAATTAAGAAGCATATTTCAAAAACTCATTATCAAACATTTTATTCACATATGGGCATAACTAAAAGGTCAAAATTAAGCCAAAGAAAGTTACCTAATCTAAAGAGTCATCATTAGAGGATTTTTATCTTCTTTTTTTTTTGGGGATGC
Organism: Carnegiea gigantea; assembly: GCA_029747015.1. Classification (NCBI taxonomy): domain Eukaryota; kingdom Viridiplantae; phylum Streptophyta; class Magnoliopsida; order Caryophyllales; family Cactaceae; genus Carnegiea; species Carnegiea gigantea. The sequence continues at coordinate 105,926 of JAKOGI010002092.1, forward strand.
TAAACCTAATATGCAAAACTTAAAAACTTAAAGGTCCTAAAATAAAAAGAAACCTGAATGCTCAACTAAAAATGCTCTAATGACCTCTAAAGCATACTTGGACACCTAACTCCCCCATACTTGGACAAACCATTATCCGCAATGCAAGCATATTATAGTCAATAGGGAAGGGGAAGAAGAACTAGAAAGGAGGAGGAGAGGGCAAGAAGGAGGGTGGGGTTGAGAGATACCAATCACGCCAAGTCTCAAGACAATCGCTAAAGTTCTGGAAATATTGATTTAGGAAGCAATCATCCCTCGGAGCTGATCATGTCACTCCTGAACAAAGTCACAAAGGGCAGCACGCTTAGTTTGGACATAAGCATGTAACGAATGCTGCTTCTCTTATATGGATCAAAGGATAGCATAGATATCTGTGTAGTCATGGGAAGAGGAAGGCCGGGATGAACTTGAGGCGCCTAGATAAGGTGGTGGAGGACGCGGGGGTGCGGGATGAACTAACTCTGTTTGGGTTCAAAAGAGAAGTTCGGTCAACATTTGGAAGAGACATAAGCCTGTTTCCAGGATAAATCCAATACATACAACCACCCTCCATCACTTTAATTGCTCGAAGATCGCTAATGCTAACCTTTCAGACCTAGACACGCTATCATCAGGGTTGGCTTAAATGCTGACCAACCTAGCTATAGGGGTGATAAGACCCTTAATCACTATCCTCTTGGCAGAACGGGTCGCAGCATTCAACAATTGATTTGCAAAGAAAGAACCAGAGTCAATACGTGTTCCTTCCTACATGCTATGCAAGAAATATTACTCAAAGAAATGAGGCAAATTCAAACTGTCCTCTCGAGTAAACAGTCCATAAGCAAGAACATGTTGGGCTACTCTAATATGGACGTTTCAAATAATTGCGCCTTTAGAGGGATTAGCATGATATTGATAATTCCCAGTGATGCTATACCAAAAGGCATTAGCATTAAGCTCTCTAGGCACATGATGTTGGACTAAATCCAAAATATGTGGAAAACTGAATATACTGTTACAACTACTCAAATTCAATTTATAGAACCCATTGTTCAAGTAAAATGGAATATAGTCCTCTTGACATTGAAAACCACTCGCAATTTTAACATGCAAAGTACTTAAAAATTCCAAAGTAAGGTCACGATATGTATGATTCCAAGTCTCTAAAAATTGACATGATTATCATCAAGCAACCCTAAACTAGTCAACAAAACCTCATCAAAGTACCGAGTAGGTACAATAAGCTTACTACTCAATGCATTATATCTACCAACATGTTCAGGATTAGTTTCGCACGTTATTGGATGTTTGGGAAACCCATTAGGGAGCTTGACTTAATGTCTCTACTTACTAAGGACTCCTGGTTCTCTTCTTGGGTGCATGGACGTAGAATTTGGATGGGTGTGTGTACTTCAAATCCTAGCTATGAAGTATGGGATGAAAGGAAGAGAAAATGGAAATTTTGGTCCAAATAAGAGGTAATGGGGAAGAAATTAGAGAAGAAAAGTGAAAAATGTGAACAAGAGAACAGAAATTGGGGTGTGAAAGATGTGGATTATGAACAAGCAAGAATATGAGAGAAATAAGAGTAGAAAAGGAAAAATTGTAAGAGGTTTGGAGTTAAGTTGAAGAAACTTGAGAAAAATGGAAGAAATTTAAGAAAAATTGGTGCAGATTTGAAGGTTAAAAGATGGATGTTAATGGAGGTTTTAGAAAGTGACGGAGAAGAGAAAAAGTTGAAGGTTGAAGAAGATGGGTGAAAAAGTCAGGTCAAAGGGGAAAGAAAAACTCATTGACCACAGAGAACAAGCCCGCCACGGACCGTGTTAATGACCACAGAGGGTCCGTGGCCGGCTCTATCTGAGAAATTGTTTGGGCTTCTAAGCAGGTGCTCCACGAACTGTGATTGACACCACCAGGGGCCCGTGGTCGCTTCTGCCTGGAGCCTCCATAATGCTCTTGTTACAGATTTTTTTCTAGTTTTTATTTTTTTTCTTTCTGCCTTCTTTTTTTAAGTTTTTATGTTCTTGTTTTTTCCTTTTCTTTTGTAATTTTTCTCTCCTTTTTGTTCCCTTTTTCAACAAAGGAAAGGATATAACTATATACAACCAAACAAAAATAAGAGCTATAAAATGAGTTGGGTTGTCTCCCAAGAAGGGCTCGTTTAGGGTTAAGAACGCGACCCTTTGCTCTACGTGGGCTCGGGATCGGTAAGTGACGAGGGACTGGGCAACTCAGCTCCTGACTAGCCCCTGTCGCAAACCTCAAAGTTAAAATCATGCAAAAGAAGATACAACCTCAACTAAATGAGATAGAGATCCTTCTTGAGCATCAAGTCACTCCAAATAGCATAGTCCGCAAACAAAATAATTTATAGTGGACTCCATCAGACTGACCACTATCAAACTCCACTCCTAAATTAAAATCATACTCAACTCCTTTCATAGGAGACAAAGACATCAGTAGTCGGGCAAACCTGTAATAATCACTCATAGATTCCTTATTAAAAACATAGGGCTCATCCTTGGATATGATAGGTGCTACATGGGCATCCAAACCCACCTTGGCATAATCAAGTTCAAGGCCCTTAGTGGACACGCAATCAAACATAGGAGGGTCATTAGGACACAAATCATCAAACTTCACAATCGCATTTGAAATAATCACTTCACCATGAGCAAATGAAGAGGGGAGAAAATTTCGGTCTTTACACAAACTAAACTCAGCATGACACTCCCCATATCAAATGTCAAATGTCCCCTTTTAACATCAATCTTGTAACCTGAAGTGACCAAGAAGGGCCTTCTAAGAATAATTTAGGCTTCAGTCATATCATGAACGATAAAGTCATTTAGCACACAAAATCACTTACTTTGATAGGAGCATCCTCCAACATACCCAAATGGTACTTCACGGAACTTTCTGCTAATTGGAGTGAAATAGGTGTGGGTTAAAATTGTCCTAAGTCAAGCTGCTTAAAAATGGGATAGGGAATCAAACTAACACAGGAGCCAAGGTCGTATAATGCCCTATCAATACTCATGTTTGCAATTGTGTAAGGAATTAAAAGCTACTAGGGTCCTTAAGCTTAGCGAGAAGCTTATTGGAAACCACTATATTACACTCCTCCCCTAAAGTTACAGTCTCATGCTCATTAACCGTCCTCTCACTCACAACATTGATCAACTCATCTCTCCCCTCAAGCCTAGCACCCTCGAAACCCTCTAATCCACCTCTCAAGATGACACAATTACATTGCTCTTGAGGATTAGGCTCAGGCTTACATAGGAGTCTACCTGGGGGGTGTAGATGAAGAGATAGCTTGTTGGCCAATTTGAGCTTCTAAAATCTTATTATGAGTACTAAGCACATGAACCTTAGAAGGTAATTGCTTGATATACTCATCTTGCTTTTGTTGCGCCAAAAACTTAGTCCCCATTATGGCCTCTAAGTTAGATTTTTGAGGTGCTTATTGAGGGTAGGGCAGTCTTTGAAATCCAGGGGGTGCTATAGCATTCAGTTGAGGCACAGGAGGGATGTTAGCCCTATAGGAGAAATTAGGGTGATTCCTCCAACCTGAATTGTACGTGTTGGAAAATGGGTCATTGGTTAGTCTAGGGTTGTAATTGTTGACATAATTGACTTAGTCACTCGTATTTTCAGCAAATGAACACCCAACTTGGCAATTCACAGTTAAATGGTCAATAGAACCATAAATTTTACATGATGTGGAAGGGGCATTTGAAATAACAGAATTCACATTCAAACATTCCAGCCTTTGAATCATGTCATCTATTTTAGCAGAAAGTAAAGTAATAGCATTAAGTTCTAACTTACCTCCAACCCTCTTAGGTTGTCTTCTCTCACTAGACCATTGGTAGTTATTATGCGCCATCTCCTTAATCAAGTTATAGGCCTTATCCTCCATCCTGTTCATCAAAGTGCCACCTGCCACTGCATCTATGGTAGACTGCATCGGTTAGGTGACTCCATTGTAGAAGGTTTGAATAATCATACATCTTTGGAGTCCATGACATGGGCATAATTACAATAAATTCTTAAACTGCTCCCAAGCTTCACAGAGCGTCTCATCCTCCCGCTGGGCAAAAGTTCTGATTTGATTCCTTAGACTTGTCATCTTGCTAGGAGGAAAAAACTTGGCAATGAAGGCCTTGGTAAGCTCATCCCATGTGGTTATTGACCCCAGAGGTAATGAATGGAGCCATGCCCGCGCCTTGTCTCTTGACGAAAAAAGGAACAGTTAGAGTCATATGGTGTCAGTTGAAACTCTATTGAGCTTTAATGTATCAGGCACCTCTAAAAGACAAAGAGGCGTAGATTTAGATCCTCCATCAGGGTGCCTCCAAATTAAGATTGTTTCACCATGGATATGAGAGCCCGTTTGAGCTCCAAATTATGAGCTTTCACAATTGGTCTCCCTATGCTTGAAGTGATATTATGAACACCCGAGGAAATGAAACTTTGAACTGTTCTACATTGACCTCCTCCACCTCCTGCCATTGTTGAAGAGGCTTCTTAGGCTTTAAGCCTTTGTTCCTCTGTCTTTAGCTTCTTCCGCCTCGAAGGAAAAGCCCTTTCTATCTAAGAGACTTCGCATAAAACTGGGGAAATTCTGCAAGCACCACCACAATCACTACCAAAGCAAATAAAAAATAATAAAGAAAAAGAAAATGCTTAGTCAATCCTTAAAGGACAAACTCAATATTTGACAAAATTGGTCCCATGGCAATGATGCCAAAAACTTGACAATTCGTACGCTCATGTATGTTGTAGTTTAGAATTAATATCATTCCCATAGTGACCAACACAATCTACTGATTTTATGCTTGTTTTAACATGATAAGCAAAATATATGGTGAGCTAGGACATCTTTTAAACCTAATCTATTGCTAAATAAATGCTAATTTTTGATTTAAGAATTATATCAATTAAAAACATCAAATGTCCTCTAAACAAGCAACTTTCTCTTAAAAGTAACTATGTTTAGTCTAATCTTGACCTAACCATTTAACAATTTGCAAGCAAATTTGGCCTAAATTGCTCACAATATTCACAACACAAGATAGATTTAAAATGCCAAATATAATAAGCACAATATTGATAAAGGTTAAGGATCTAATTTCATTACTTGGCTATCCAATCCTTAGACTAAAGAAAACTACTCACTCATGATTATTAAACAAACAAGAAATGTCCATCTAAACATCAAAACAAACAAGAACTATTCTAATGGAATTTAAAGAGTAAGAGAACAAAATTAGCTTAGCAGCAAAAGAGTTTTTGAGCATTCTTCAATCTTCAAGCCTCCAAATTGCAAGTAGTCTTCCTTTCAATCTTCCTTTTGCCCTAAAAAATGATAAAATTACCAGACTATTTGAGAGATTTCTATATAGTTTTGTTAGGCCTTCTATTCTAGTAGCCGAGCATGCCTATATATACCAGCCAAAGATCATTCTTGGTCACAAAACCGAGAAAAGCGAATAGTTATAGCTATTACAGGATTGTTACAGACCATGACCTTCACCATAGACAGTCCGTACAAGCCTTTATCTCGGTTGGTTCTTGTTGTTTCTCTCCACGGACACAGTGGTTAGGGAGCATTTGTGGTGACTCAAAAACATATCTTTTAATGGTTAATGCTTGGTCAAAATGGTCTCAATACCTGCGAAAAGCATCAACGAACTATACCCAAGCATAAAATAGGAATTTGGGGCATAAATTATAACATGAAGCTCATTAATTCCCTAAGAATGCAACAAAATGACGCTAAAATAATGTAAATTTTAAGCACTTATCACAAGCCCCCTATTGGGAGCTTTCCTTTAAAGTGATGCGTGAGACCAGTGATTATGCACGTTGAGCTATTTTAGGACAAAGAAAGGACAATAAGGTTTATGCATTAGGAACCTCTTCTCTACAAACTGTGCGGAGATGGTCTTTATCGGAGGTGTTTGCCGGAAGATCAGCTCTAAAGTGTCCTTCACCATTGTCGTTCTTCTACTTATGGTGGAGACTTCGGTCCCAAGTAGCCAATAACCAAGGTTCTTCAAGCGAGCTTCTATTAGCCCTCTCTTTTCAAGGATGCAGGGAAGTTTATTATGACTTGTGATCATTGTCAGAGATCGAGGAATATTTCTAAGCACCATGAGATGTCTCAAAGTGGTATTCTTGAGGTGGAACTATCTGATCTGTGGGGAATTAACTTCATAGGTCTAGTCCCCCCTTTACACAATAATCTATATATCTTTGTGGCGCTATGTCTCTAAGTGGGTGGAGGCCATTGCCACCCCTACCAATGATTCTGAATATGTGATCAAGTGCCTTAAGAAGAATATTTTCACAAGATTTGGCACTCCAAGGCTCTTTTGAGTGATAATATGACTCACTTCTGCAACAAGCTACTAGAGTCTTCCTTGAAAAAATATAGAGTTTTTCATAAAGTTGCTACACCTTATCATCCCCAGACAAGTGGCCAAGTTGAGTTATCCAACCGAGAGTTAAAGAGTATATTAGAGAAGTCCATTGATCAGTCCCAAAAAGATTGGTCCTTAAAATTAGATGATGCTCTGTGGCCATACTAGACTGCGTACAAGACTCCCCTAGGCACTACTCCATATCGGTTAGTATGTGGAAAGTCTTTTCATTTACCAATATAGGGCTATTCGTACACTCAATTTTGACCTTAAGGCGACCAGAGAGTGAAGAATGTTGCAACTTAATGAGCTTTATGAGTTAAGATTGGAGACCTATGAGAGTTCCTATATTTACAAGGAAAGAACCAAGCATTAGCTTGAGAAACATATTGTGAAGAAGAGGTTTAAAGAAGGTGACGTGGTCCCTATGTTCAACTCAAAGTTGAGGTTGTTTATGAGCAAGCTACAATCCCAGTGGTCGGGACCATTTCAAGTCACTAAAGTTTTCCCTCATGAGGCAGTGGAGATGTGGAGTAAGTCCATAGACTTGTTCAAAGTCAATGGGAAGCATCTTAAGCCATATTTTATGAGAGAGCCAATTGAAAAAGTTGTTGTCCATACTCTAACCAATCCTATTCAAGGTTAAGGAAGGAAGATAGAGCTATGGGAAGCAACCCAAGTCATTTCATTACTTTCCTTTTCTTTTGATGTATATAGATTTTAGGTGTTCAGCCAAAAATCATGTATCGTTTTATTAATTATTTTGATTATATTTTACACATTATTGCATCTAATTTATTTTATTTTATATATTTTTCAGGGCATTAATAAAATAAAAATGAGAAGACAAGACGTTGAAGCTCCGATTTTACACGATTTGCTGAAAAGACGGTCCAATAAATAATTTATGAAAAACATTATTTTCATAATTATTATATTGGGCTAGGGTTTCAAGAATTGGGTAAAGAGCTAGAAGTCTTGAGGAAGAAGAAATGTAAGGAAAAGAGGAAAGAAACCCTAATTTACTAAACCTAACCCCCTCACTTTTCATATAATAATCACCTCCTCACATATATAAACTCATGCCTAACACACATTAACACCACCCCATCTCATACTATCATCTATCCTCATCAAGCCTCCACTATCTCCTCACCCATCGTCTCATCACCATCTCTACGCCTAGCACATCAGCCATGACACACCTTCAATCCTTCCTCATCATCATCCTCCATCATAACCCTCACGGCCAGCTTCACGTAAATTCACCTTCGCCACCTTCAAAACATCTTCAAGTAGTCTTTTCTGATTTTTTTTTTTTTTCTTACTTTAATTTATTTTATTTGTTTAAGTTTATTGTTAAACATGAATTATTTGGGTGAATTTTGTGATGTTATTTTTAATATGAGTGAGCAATTTTTTTGTACTTAGTGTAATCTACTTGAAACCATGCTAAATTAATTATTTTGAAACAAGTTTTATGCTTTAATGTCTAGTTGATTTATATTCATGATTCTTTAGCGGTTAGCGTTTATTGTTAATGAAAATTGTGTTAAATTAATTAGAATGCATGCTAGTTAGTTTAATACAATTTCGATTGATAGTTTAGAAGATTATAATACGTAAAAGTTATAATCTTTTAAGCCTAGGTATCACCCTAATTAATCATGGATGGCTCAAACCCTTCTCTTTTAATTAGGTAATCGCTTTAGATCTTTGTTAAATCGATTTGCTGGTAAATTGGTTATAAAGTGTTAAATGATGTTTCTCTAATTCTTAATGCTCTAACTTGGTTAAATTTTTGCGCTGGTGTAAAAATTATCAAATTAGTAGGGTTTATATTAGGGCTGGACCTAAGTAAACTAGAATCTAAGGAGAAACGGGGAAGAACCGCTGGTGGATTTCTTCTACAGTTTAACTCATGAATGAAATTAACTTGTGTGTTGATGATAAATATTAATTTGCATGGTGGATTGAGATTATACTAAGTATTCTTCATAAATTTGACAACTTTTGATCATTATTTGTTGCCTAGAGTTAATTTGATTAGTTTGTTAATTTTTGTTCTATTTTTATTAGCTTAAAAATAAATTCAATCGACCCCCCCCCAAAAGTATAGTCTTTTAGGAGTGTCTAGGTAATTTTAGATAGTTTATATTTTGATTTTTTAGAGTGGTTATAATTTTAGATTGATTTATATTCAGTTTTAGTATCTAATTATAGGTTTTTTAGAAATTAGACTAAAAATAGTTAATTTTGTTCTTTTTCGATTTTTATTAGTTCCTAGGGTTTATATAGTGTCCTAGTCTGCCCATATTTAATTTTGTAATTTTTGGAAGTTATTGGATAATTTTTCAGAATTATTTTGTGAAATTGATATGTGCAGGTTTTTAGGTTATTAATTCTGAAAATTTCGATTTTTAATTTTAATTTACGATTTTTAGGTGTTGTTAAGTCCAGAAAATTGTGTCCTAGGATTAGGGTAATTTTCTTGATTAATTTCGTATTTACATTTATGCTGATTATTTTATTTCTAATTTTAGATTTATTATTCTGCTGAATATTCTATGCTAATTTTCTGATCAGATTTTTCGGAAATAAAGTAGATACGATTTAGAGTTTATAAGCCGTAGACCTGAAGTATAATGTTTTAGGTTACTGTTTGACATTTTTAATATTTATTTTCTATTTATTATTTGATTTTTTGAATTTTACTTAGAATTTCAGTTATTATTCTGATTTTATTTTTCTAAATTATTTAGGAAAGCTTTTTACTGTTTTGCTTCCACAATATGAACCAAAATATTTAGGAGCATCATTGGGTATTTTTCTAGATTTTTATTCATTAGATTCTAATTATTTTAGAATTATTAAGATTAGATTTAATAAATTGGATTATTAAAATCATTTAGGATTAAGCTAGCCTTTTACAACAATCTTTCCTCGTGGATCGATCCCTACTTTCCTATGCTATAAAAAGTATTTAATAACCGAAGTAGTGGTTAAATTTGTAGCCCTCGACAAGCTTTACAAATTTTGGCGCCGTATTGGATTTTATTCATTAGACTTTATTCTTTTTAGATTTCAAGGAGTGTATGAAATTAAGGAGTGGTAAGGAAATTGGAGAGAACAAGGAACAAGTATTGAAAGTCGAAATCAAAGAGAGTCAGCCTGACCCAGTAAATTTTAGGATTAAAGAGGTAAGCATGTCTACTCTTCGGGAACTTGCTGCTCCTAACTTAGAAACTCAACCAATGTCCATTACTTATGCTGTTTTAGATAAGCCTTTGAAATTAAACTCAGAATTTATTAATTTACTACCTAAGTTTCATGGATTAGCTGGAGAGGACCCCTATAGACATATTAGTGAATTCCTTATTACCTGCTCTGCTATGGTGCCTGAAGGAATTCCTAAGGACCAAATTAGACTAAGGGCCTTTCCCTTTTCTTTGCTTGGTAATGCTAAGGACTGGTTATATTATATGCCTGCTGGATCTTTTTCTACATAGACTGCATTGCATAAATCGATTCTAGAAAAGTTTTTTCCTGCATCTCATATTGGATCTATTAGGAAAGAAATATGTGGAATCACACAAATGAATGGGGAAATTTTTTGTGAGTATTGGGAAAGATTTAATAAGTTATGTGCTAGTTGTCCCCAACATCAAATAACTGAACAACTATTGATTCAATATTTTTATAAGGGTTTGCTTCCTATGGATCGTAATATGGTTGATGCTGCTAGTGGGGGGGCTCTGGTTAATAAAACACCAGCTGACGCTAGAAATCTATTTAATTTAATGGCCCAAAATACTCAGCAGTTTGGTACTAGGGACTCACAAGTCAAAAGGGTAAATGACATAGGTTCTAGTTCATCTCTAGAGAATTAGTTATCTCACATTACTACTATGTTAAATAAGATTGTTACTGGGGGTATTCAAAAAGCAGTAATATGTGGTATTTGTTGTCTAGAAGGGCATTCTACTGATGCATGTCCTACTCTACAAAAAGGTAATGTTAATGCTCTTTACTCTAATCAAGATCAAAGGAGGTATGATCCATACTCGGATACTTATAATGAAGGATGGTGAGACCACCCTAACCTTAGGTATGGCCCTAAGCTTAGTCCACCTGGTTTTGATCAACCCTCTCATCAACCTTCTAGTCAACATAGGACCAATTTCCTTTTAGAACAAATCCTTAAAAAAATGGATGATAGGTTCCAGAGTATGGAAACCACTCTTAAGCAAGTTCAAGAGAGACAAACAGCGACTGATACCATAGTTAGCAATTTGCAAGCCCAATTGCAAAATAGGTTACCATCTCAACCTTACCCTAACCCCAAGGAGAATGTTAGTGCCATGACACTTAGAAGTGGGAAAGAGTTAAAGGAACCTACGAAGAAGAGAGAACTGGAACCTGAGTTAGAAGTGAAAGGGGCTGAATCAGAATTAGATACAGAGTCTAATCAAACTACTAAGGAATTAGGAGAAAAGAAAAGAGAATCTTACAAACCAATCCCACCTTTCCCTAGTAGATTTAGGAGCCCTGCGTCTAAGGTTAATGAGGCTAACCAAGAGATTTTAGAGACTTTTAGAAAGGTAGAAATTAATATACCTCTCCTTGATGCCATTAAACAGGTGCCTCATTATGCTAAGTTCTTAAAAGAATTATGCACTACCAAAAGAAAGTTAGTTGGTAATGAGAAGATAAGTGTGGGGGAAAATGTGTCTGCTGTTTTTCAAAGAAAACTTCCCCCTAAGTGTCAAGACCCTGGTGTGTTTTCTGTCCCTTGCAAAATAGGAAACTTATGCTTTGATAAAGCTATGCTTGATTTAGGTGCCTCTATTAATATTATGTCTAGATCTGTTTATGACAAACTAAATCTAGGCGAATTAAAGAAAACAGGCATAGTAATTCAATTAGCTGATAGGAGCAACACTTATCCTGATGGAGTGTTGGAGGATGTTTTGGTTCAAGTGAATGAACTAGTGTTTCCTGCTTACTTTTATGTAATGAACATGGGTGAAGCATGCCATGATATTCCCATCTTGCTTGGCAGGCCCTTTTTAAAAACTGTTATAACTAAAATTGACGTGCACGAAGGGACACTAACCATGGAATTTGATGGTGAGGTTATTAAGCTCAATATTTTTGATGCCATGCAGTTTCCTTCTGATGTTAACTACCTATATGTACTTGATGTTTTTAATGAGTTATCTCAAGAAGTTTATGACTTTTCCCATGAGGATGAGCTATTTACTGTGCTTACTAAGAGTCTTGATCATACTGAGCCTCAGAAAGTGCCATATCCAGTTAATGATAAGTTAGATGAAGTGATAAGTTCTTTGTCTCACTTGTAAGAGCATAATGGTCCTAACAAACTTGAACTGTCTGAAAAGCATGCTAAGTTATTTCCCTCGAATATCTCACCCCCTAAATTGGAATTGAAACCTTTACCTGAAAACTTGAAATATGCTTATTTAGGGGACAATGAGACTTTGCCTGTAATTATCTCTAGTGCACTCACCTTGGATCCGGAAGAAAAACTTATTAAAGTGCCTAGAGAGCATAGCGAAGCTTTAGGGTGGACGCTAGCAGATCTCAAAGGCCTCAGCCCTACCTTGTGCTCACATACTATTACCTTAGAAAAAGATGCTAAGGCTAAGAGAGACCCTCAGAGGAGACTTAATCCACCTATGATGGAGGTAGTCCAAAAAGAAATTCTTAAGTGGTTAGATGCTGGGGTGATCTACCCCATTGCTGACTCTGAGTGGGTTAGTCCTATTCATGTGGTTCCTAAAAAGGGGGGACAACAGTAGTGAAAAACAATGAAGGAGAGTTGACACCTACTAGAGTCCAAAGTGGTTGGAGAGTGTGTATTGACTATAGAAAGCTTAACAAGGCCACTAAGAAGGACCATTTTCCATTGCCTTTTATGGACCAAATGTTAGAGAGATTAGCTGGGGGGTCACATTATTGCTTTTTGGACAGCTATTCAGGTTATATTCAGGTCCCTATAACTCCTGCAGATTAGGAGAAGACTACCTTTACGTGTCCTTTTGGCACTTATGCTTTTAGACGTATGCCTTTTGGTTTTTATGGATGATTTTACTGTACATGGTGATTCATTCGATGAGTGCTTGCATCATCTTACTCTTGTGCTTAGACGTTGCATTGAAACCAATTTGGTTTTGAATTTTGAAAAGTGCTATTTCATGGTGGAGCATGGGGTAGTACTGGGGCACGCAGTATCATCAAGGGGATTAGAGGTAGATAGAGCTAAAGTTGATATCATCCAATCTCTACCCTATCCAAAGTGTGTCAAAGATGTGAGATCATTCTTAGGACATGTGGGGTTCTATAGGAGGTTCATCAAAGATTTTTCTAAGATTGCTTCTCCTCTATTACTTGCAAAGGATATCTCTTTTGATTTTAATGATGACTGTATTAAGGCTTTTGATCAGTTGAAGTTAAAATTGACTTCTCCTCCTATTGTGTAACCCCCGAACTGGGCCTTACCTTTTGAGTTAATGTGTGATGCTAGTGATAAGGCAGTGGGGGCAGTTCTAGGTCAAAGAGTTGGGAAGGTACCTCATGTAATATATTATGCTTCTAGAACTCTTGATCCTGCACAGTGTAACTACACCACTACAGAAAAGGAGATGTATGCTGTTGTCTTTGCGCTTGAAAAGTTCCGTCCTTATTTGTTGGGTGTTAAAGTTACTGTTTATTCTGATCACTCTGCTCTCAAACACTTATTAGAAAAGAAAGATTCAAAGCCCAGGTTAATTAGATGGATGTTATTGTTGCAAGAATTTCAACTAGAAATTAGATATAAGCCTGGAGCTAAGAATTTAGTTGCTGACTATCTGAGTAAATTAGAAACAGGGGAGAGTGGTAGCCCTTTTACTGATTGTTTTCCTGATGAGACTCTGTATGCTGTGACTAGTAGATTGCCTTGGTATGCTGATATTATAAACTATATAGTCACCAAAACTTTTCCCATTGAGTTGACCAGAGCTGAAAAAGAGAAAATCAGAGCTCAATCTAAATATTATGTTTGGGATGAGCCATATCTATGGAAGTTTTGTGGTGACCAGATTATAAGGCGATGTGTAGATGATAGTGAAATTCATTCTATTCTAACCTTCTGTCATTCTTCAGAAAGTGGGGGACACTTTGGACCTAAAAGAACATCACATAAAGTGCTTGAGTGTGGTTTTTATTGGCCCACTATTTCTAGTGATACTTATGAATTCTGTAAAAGATGTGAAGTGTGCCAAAAGGCTGGAAACTTATCCAGGGGAATCAAATGCCTTTATGTAATATGTATGTTTGTGAAATTTTTGATATATGGGGCATTGATTTCATGGGACCCTTTCCCCCTTCATTTGGATATACCTATATTCTTGTGATTGTTGATTATGTATCCAAATGGGTAGAAGCTGTGGCCACTAAGACTGATGATGCCAAGACTGTGGTGAAACATGTTAAATCTCTAATTTTGCATAGATATGGAGTGCCAAGAGCAATCATAAGTGACAGGGGGACTCATTTTTACAATAGAACTTTAGGTGCCTTGTTAGCTAAATATCATATAACTCATAAGGTATCTACTAGTTATCACCCCCAGACTAATGGCCAAGCTGAAGTTTCTAATAAAGAGATTAAGGGCATCCTTGAAAAAGTAGTTAAACCAGATAAGAAGGATTGGAGCCTTAGGCTGGAGGAGGCTCTTTGGGCTTACAGGACTGCATATAAGACCCCAATTGGTATGTCACCCTACAGATTAATCTTTGGAAAACGGTGTCACCTCCCTGTAGAAATTGAGCATAAATCATATTGGGTTGTGAAGCAATGCAATCTTGATTATCAGTTAGCAGGGAAAGAGCGTAAACTGCAATTGCAGGAACTAGAAGAGATACACTTAGAAGCCTATGACAATTCCGTCATCTACAAGGGTAAGGCCAAAGCATTTCGCGATGCCAAACTCATTAGGAAAGAATTTCAAGTAGGTGAGAAAGTGCTGTTATTCAATTCTAAATTGAGACTTTTTCCTGGTAAGTTAAACTCTAGGTGGTTAGGACCTTTTGAAGTAGTAAAGACTTATTCCCATAGTGCTGTAGAGATTAAATCTTTTGCTACTAACAAGATTTTCAAAGTGAATGGTCACAGGCTAAAGCATTTCTATGAAGGGGACCAGGTATGTTTAATAGAAAAGATCCAACTTGAGGATCCATGAGCTTCATAAAGTCGAGCCAAAGACTGTAAACAAAGGCGCTGGTTGGGAGGCAACCCAACGTTTTCAGGGAAGCTTTTGTTTTCATTAATTCTATCTTTTTGCATGCATTAGGGACAATGCATGAATTAATTGTGGGGGGGTACATCCTGCATTTAATTCCTGCAGTTTTTATTCTTAAAAAAAAAAGTAGAAAATCGAAAAAAAAAATTCTTTTCTTATAAATAATGCATGATGTGAGTTTATGCTAGGCTTGCTTGTTTAGAAAAAAAAAAAATTTATTAGCTATTTTGCAGTTTATTCTTTCGTAAGTGAAGACTTCTAGGCATAATAGTTATCTTTTAGAGAAGTTTGAGTTTATCCTCATACATCTTTTTAATGAGTAACTTTCTTGATTATCCATCTTATTTGGTCATGTAATATATATCCGATACAGAGGCAATAAAATAGCCCACCCATTTCCTAGACTATTGAATTAGTTGAATAACTCATTAAAATTGTGATCTTACTTGTCTATTTTTCATCTATGAAAAAGAAATAAAAGAGAAAAGAGAGTCAAAATTGGGAATGATAAGTACC
The DNA here is from genome assembly GCA_029747015.1 of Carnegiea gigantea. Classification (NCBI taxonomy): domain Eukaryota; kingdom Viridiplantae; phylum Streptophyta; class Magnoliopsida; order Caryophyllales; family Cactaceae; genus Carnegiea; species Carnegiea gigantea. Next base: position 121,205 of record JAKOGI010002092.1, read on the forward strand.
CCTTTGAGGCATGCGCTACTGGGTGTTACCCTTTGAGGCAATACTGCCGCTGGAAAGCTTGCTTCCCATACTAGTAAGCCAATAAAATGAAGAAATAACAAGATGAGAATGAATTATTTGCTCCAGCACCTCTATTCGGGTGAGTGAGAGACAGGGAGTGTTTAATTTCTAAGACCCTATATGGGCCTCGAATATGTGCGCAAGTGGAGTTTGAACAAAAGAAGAAGAGGAAAATAAATACAAGGCAAGTTAAGGATCAAATTTAATGAAGTTATTCTGCCTAGTTCAATTATCTCTATAGCCAGACCATGCCCAAATTTTTCTATCTTAAATTCTTTCTCGACCTCTTGAGTGGTGCATGCATAATCAAAAAGAGATGGATAATTATTGATCTTGTCACTTCATTATGAAAATATTGTGAGGCTGATGAATAAACTCTCTAAGGATAGTTGGATGTTTAGCATGTATTCACTTATTGAAGGAAAAACTAATTAATTCAGTAAAACTGTTTTTCTAAAGCATGCCAAAGCTAGTATGAATATCATAGTTATGCATAACTTTATAAGAAAGAAAGAGGGTAAGTTTTTTAGGTCGAGTCTAAGATTTCTTTGCACGAGGACGTCAAAGTCTAAGTGCGGGGGAATTTGTTAAGCCAAAAATCATGTATCGTTTTATTAATTATTTTGATTATATTTTACACATTATTGCGTCTAATTTATTTTATTTTATATATTTTTCAGGGTGGGCATTAATAAAATAAAAATGAGAAGACAAGACGTTGAAACTCCGATTTTACACGATTTGCTGAAAAGACGGTCCAATAAATAATTTATAGAAAACATTATTTTCATAATTATTATATTGGGCTAGGGTTTCAAGAATTGGGTGAAGAGCTAGAAGTCTTGAGGAAGAAGAAATCTAAGGAAAAGAGGAAGGAAACCCTAATTTACTAAACCTAACCCCCTCACTTTCCATATAATAATCACCTCCTCACATATATAAACTCATGCCTAATACACATTAACACCACCTCATCTCATACTATCATCTATCCTCATCAAGCCTCCACTATCTCCTCACCCATCGTCTCATCACCATCTTTACGCCTAGCACATCAGCCACAGCACACCTTCAATCCTTTCTCATCATCATCCTCCATCATAACCCTCACGGCCAGCTTCACGTAAATTCACCTTCGCCACCTTCAAAACATCTTCAAGCAGTCTTTTCTTATTTTTTTTATTTTTTTTAATTTTTGTTCTTACTTTAATTTATTTTATTTGTTTAAGCTTATTGTTAAACATGAATTATTTGGGTGAATTTTGTGATGTTATTTTTAATATGAGTGAGTAATTTTTTTATACTTAGTGTAATCTACTTGAAACCATACTAAATTAATTATTTTGAAATAAGTTTTATGCTTTAATGTCTAGTTGATTTATATTCATGATTCTTTAGCAGTTAGCATTTATTGTTAATGAAAATTGTGTTAAATTAATTAGAATGCATGCTAGTTAGTTTAATACAATTTCGATTGATAGCTTAGAAGATTATAATACGTAAAAGTTATAATCTTTTAAGCGTAGGTATCACCCTAATTAATCATGGATGGCTCAAACCCTTCTCTTTTAATTAGGTAATCGGGTTAGATCTTTGTTAAATCGATTTGCTGGTAAATTGGTTACAAAGTGTTAAATGATGTTTCTCTAATTCTTAATGCTCTAACTTGGTTAAATTTTTGTGCTGGTGTAAAAATTATCAAATTAGTAGGGTTTATATTAGGGTTGGACCTAAGTAAACTAGAATTTAAGGAGAAACGGAGAAGAACCGCTGGTGGATTTCTTCTACAGTTTAACTCATGAATGAAATTAACTTGTGTGTTGATGACAAATATTAATTTACATGGTGGATTGAGATTATACTAAGTATTCTTCATAAATTTGACAACTTTTGGTCATTATTTGTTGCCTAGAGTTAATTTGATTAGTTTGTTAATTTTTGTTCTATTTTTATTAGCTTAAAAAAAATAAATTCAATCGACCCTCCCCAAAAGTATAGTCTTTTAGGAGTGTCTAGGTAATTTTAGATAGTTTATATTTTGAGTTTTTAGAGTGGTTATAATTTTAGATTGATTTATATTCAGTTTTAGTATCTAATTATAGGTTTTTTAGAAATTAGACTAAAAATAGTTAATTTTGTTCTTTTTCGATTTTTATTAGTTCCCAGGGTTTATATAGTGTCCTAATCTGCCCATATTTAATTTTGTAATTTTTGGAAGTTATTGGATAATTTTTCAGAATTATTTTGTGAAATTGATATGTGCAGGTTTTTAGGTTATTAATTCTGAAAATTTCGATTTTTAATTTTAATTTACGATTTTTAGGTGTTGTTAAGTCCAGAAAATTGTGTCCTAGGATTAGGGTAATTTTCTTGATTAATTTCGTATTTATATTTATGCTGATTATTTTATTTCTAATTTTAGATTTATTATTCTGCTGAATATTCTATGCTAATTTTCTGATCAGATTTTTCGGAAATGAAGTAGATACGATTTAGAGTTTATAAGCTCGTAGACCTGAAGTATAATGTTACTGTTTGACATTTTTAATATTTATTTTCTATTTATTATTTGATTTTTTGAATTTTACTTAGAATTTCAGTTATTATTCTGATTTTATTTTTCTAAATTATTTAGGAAAGTTTTTTACTGTTTTGCTTCCACAATATAAACCAAAATATTTAGGAGCATCATTGGGTATTTTTATAGATTTTTATTCATTAGATTTTAATTATTTTAGAATTATTAAGATTAGATTTAATAAATTAGATTATTAAAATCATTTAGGATTAAGCTAGCCTTTTACAACAATCTTTCCTCGTGGATCGATCCCTACTTTCCTATGCTATAAAAAGTATTTAATAACCGAAGTAGTGGTTAAATTTGTAGCCCTCGACAAGCTTTACATTAGGCTATCTCCTGCATGAGTGAAAAAAAAAATAAAAAAGAGAATAGAAAAGGACAGAAATGAGTGAGAAGTCATGGCTACGGTCCAAAAGTGGCGATCACCATGGACCTTGGCTTACTTCTCATCTAAAAAACAAAGAGAAAAAAAGGTAGAAAATAGGGAGAACAGCTCATGGCAATGAGCACCATGGTGGAACCATGGTGACTTGCTGCCGCCCACAGTCAAGGGTTTTGATCGAGATTCTTCTTCACCAACCTCATTTCTTCTTCTGTAATTCAACACCCTCTCTTTACTCCTCTCCTTCTATCTCTACATCTCCACTGCCAAAACCTTCCATCCCCTTCATTTCTCTTCCATTTTTCACTTCAAATTACTCTAAATTTCTCAAATTTCTCTGATTCTTCATTCCTCTAAATTCCCTAAGTTTCCACACAAATTTCACAATTAACCTCCCTCTGCCCACTTTGAATCCCTTACAATGCCCTTTCACCATTCCCTTTTCCTCCACCCAAATTCTTCATTTTCCACCCTCGTGTTCCTCCTTTTTCCTTTTATGATTGTTAGGCCCCAATTCTTGACTGGAGGGGACACCAAAGGCCTCCGCCTTCCATCCCTTGGATGGATAGAGAGGGAGGGCAGGGCCTTTGGTTTTTTCATGGTGTCAAAGCAAACAGTTGAACAATGGTTTTTTGTGTTGTAACAAAAATTACAAAGAACTTTATTAAGGTCTAGTTCGGGCCTTTTAGTAAAAGTATCTTAACAATGCTTTCGATGATGTTAGTAGATGCTATTCGAACTCTTCCTTTTCTATTCATGTTAGCCTTTCGTATTGAGGTTATTATATCAGCAATAGTGTCCCTACCCATGATTTTGTGGTGTCTCCGAATTTTAATATAATCAACATGCTTTTTTTTCATTAATTTAGTCCCTTCCTACATCAAATTCTTCATTTCTCTCTCTACCATACTCTCATATCATCCATTGTTGAGGATTTTCCAAAACCTACCATCAAAATCTTCCAATGGCACCTAAAAGGAAGCTATGGAGCACTCAAAGAGTGGGAACTTTGGGCCAGCACCACAAAGAACCACACATACATCTCAAACATCCACCAATGCAAGGAATCTAGGTAATGCTCCTCACCTTCTTGGTTTAACTAATTTAAATCACATTGTTAGATATAATGCTTTGAGTAGTAGAGTTTTTCTAGCTAGTTAACATTTTGATGACGAGTTGCTAACTCAATTGGGGTTTGATGAATGATTTACGATAGTTGTTTACAAGGGTTGTATGGGACAATTTGTTGAGACCGAGACCACACCTATCGGGATCTCACCCTTGAATTTCTTAATACATTGCACATAGAGGTCATTAGTGGTCCGAGATGTCAAGAAGGATACATGTCTTTCTACTTGTAAGGGGAGTTTTATGAATTGAATCTTAGTGCCTTTAATGACATATTTGGTTTTTCAGATAGCTTGGACTTACCATGGCGTTGTGTCCCCCAAGAATTTAACCCAAATACCTTTTGGTATGAAATTATGTGGGATTATCGATACAATACAAGTACATGTAAATGCACTTTTATTAGAAACCCTTGTATTCAAGTGGCCCAATGGATGTTGGCTTGTGGTATTTTTGCTAGGGACGATACTTTGAATGTTTCTCGATTGTCTGAGCTATACTTTTTATCTTGTATGATAAACAGTGGCTGTAGTGGTCTAGACCATTCTTGGCCACCCATTGCATAGTGCAGCTACTAGTATCGTGCATAGGATTGTGACTAGAGTCTAACCACCCCAGTGCACATGCCTCACTATTTGTATACTCTTTAATCATTCCCTTAATTGGAACTGATAAACTCGACGGTTAAGGTGTTACTGTCATCTAGAAGGACAAGGCTTTAAGTATGTGCACTAGATATAACATAGTTAAGCATATATTACAACCATACACATTCAAACATTATCAAAAACCATATATAAATAACTGCCAACTACCCTAAGTTGTTAACACCATAATAGAGCAATTATCCATAGAGTTTACAATTATGTCAACTGAAAATCCCAAAATACAGCTCCTAAAATGTTCATGAACTAACATCACTACTAATCCATCCAGATTCCCTTGCTCACTTATTTTCTTCAACTGGTTTACTAGCATGAGAGTGATTCACTGAGCATTTACCTAAAATAAAACATGGAAAACATTTCCAAATGTGAGCCAAAGCTCAATACGATGATTCTTATATTATTAAATGATCACTAAAAAAATTATTTGGGCACCCACTTTGCAATTTATTTTAATTTAAAACAGTGGATGAGATGAACGTAAAATTGTATTGCTAATTATTATCTACTAGTGAACCCCTGGTAGCTGTTACAATCTGTAGATAGGTGTACACCTACCAAACCCATCGGGAGACCTGACATGAGGCTGCACGGGTAACTGTAGGGAAAGTGCTCTATAAATGATAACTGACGGAGTCACTAATTAGGCGATAAAGCACTGAATAAACTAATTTATTGATACACTTACCAAGATATTTTAACTTTGATAAATACATTCTGATTTCTAAAGATACAAGTAGCAGATGTACTTGGGTTTTTTAAAATGCAATCTCACTTGATAATGTTTATGCACAATGTGGAACAATAGAATAGGCCTCGATTCTACTTAAGAAATATAATTATAGGTATATGTATTTAACAAACAGCACTCACTCTCATAATTTGTAACTCGAATAGAAATTTATTAATTAAACGGCATCCATAACTCAAACAATTCAATATAAGATAACTTACACCAAAATGATTCTAAAACTAAGGAAATTAATGTAATTTAAATTGAGGGAGAATAATTTGGAGCAAAATAGACCAAAATAAAACAATTGAGGTTATAATGGAAAGTCATCGATGGTTATAAATGGAAGATGGGTTTTGATATTTTTGAGGTGGATAATAAGGGTTAAGGCCAAGAGGGATGTAGTTATGTTCAAGATAGCTTTAATCACACAAACTTCGCCCAACAAACACCGTTCTTGAGTTATTACTCATCCCACATCTCCAATTTCATTTTACATGTCCATTTAGTTCAATTTTCCAACTCAAGTAAGTTTCTAAGCACAATCACAGTCATCAAACTTAGCAACATCAATAATCATTCAAAAGTCTTAATAATAGTTCTAATTTTCATGGTTTCTTTCTTCTCTCATAAATCAAGCTAAATGTCCCTTTAAGGCCCATTGACCTTTGTTTTCTTCTTATCATTACCTTATTTTAGCCAAAACACTCAAAAATTACTTCATGATCAATCTTACACATTTTTCAATAATTTTCTTTAGACAATCACTCAAAATGCTTCCATAACCTCACTTACTCACATTATTAATCCAAACAATCTCTTTTGGCCACTTATGGAATTTTCCATAATCCATAATTTTGTCAGAATTCACACAACATCTTTTTTCAAGCCTATAACATGTTGAACCTCCAAATTTCATCTAATTCAATCCAAATAAACATACTTGATTCAAAATTCATCCTTACTCTTACATGGTCGTAAAACCCTAGGTTATACCCAATTTACAACCTTAAATTCCTTTTTTATACCAAAGATCACAAATAATTAGATAAACAAACTCAAATTCACACTTTCTTATTTCAAACTCACTTGATCAAGTTCAAGCTAAACTACCCATAATATTCAACATCTCTAAACACAATAAAAATTGCATGCTAGCATTTATTTTGATCATATGAATACAAATCATAACAAAAACAATCACAAAAAACCAAAAATAAATTAAGATGGAGTTAGCATTTTACCTCACTTAAGGGCTTAAAAGAGAGAAATGGAGGTGATGGTTGGTGGCAATGGGGGGCTGTGGATGGTGGGTGGCTAGTGGCAGTAGCAACAGGCAGCAGGGGCAGAACAGGGGGAAGCCGTGGGTGAAGAAAAAGAGAGGAAGAAGAACAAGTGAAAATAGCTTTGGGTTTGGCTAGGTTTTTTGTTATCATTAAAGTGATAAATATCCTTCCAAAAGTAGCTTTTTAGTAATTATAATTAGGCACAAATCATGGTCATTAGCTTAATTCACTTGCACAAACTTTTTGGACCACTAATTGGGCTCAAATGAATTGCGCTCGAAAAAATAGCACTCCATTGCGATAAAATTTTTGCGTTGCTCAAAAGTAAATTTTTGTGATGTTATGAAAAATAATTAATCACTTAATCATATTTACAGGGGCCTACTATCGATACACATGAAATTTTTACGATGATTAAAACTCAAATTGCAAAGTAAGCCCAAAATAAAATTTCCTCAATCAGAATGATTAAATGTGATAAATAAAGGCGAGGAAATTAATAACATGACTTAATTAAATAAATAAACATGACTTAGGGTGAGGTTATTATAGGAGGTGTTATCACCCCCATTGTTCCTTCTATTAGTATTAAGCCCTACTTGGAGGATAAAGTTTTAGGGTCCGAGTGGCTTGACAAGGCTGCTTTTGAGCTGATAAAGTTTTGTAGGGTAGACGTTGGCTAGTTGTGATAGATATGCCTTGGGAATTGACTTTTTTCACTTCCCAATATACAGTGGACCATACTCCTTCATTGAGCTAATTTCTCATGGTTACCCGGTGATGAAGAGGTTGTTCATCATGCCCTCAACCTTCACCTCCACCTCCACCTACACGCCGTGGTGCCCCTAGTTCTTCCTATCAGACCACCTCCCATTATTATGATGAGGTCCATGCCACTCTTGGGTCTATTACGGAGGAGCAACCCTCCCTAGGAGCTTATGTTCAATTTGAGCATGCCGCTCTTTGTCACTTTGTTTAGGAGCGGCATGATGAGCTCTATCGGATGATTGCTTCCTAGAACTAGTACTTTCAAGACTTTACAGCATGTCTAGAGACTTGGAGAGATTGGCATATCTCTTAGGGCCACCCCCTGCACCCTCCCCCTCCCCCTCATTTCTAAAGCTTCTTGGTCCTTGCCCTCACCTTTATACTTATGTGCTTCCATTGAGGATAATACTTTGACCAAGCATGAGAGAGTTGACTTGATTATGATTGATGGTACCTGATTATTGATTTCTTAAGTATTGGGATGTGTATATCTTGTACATGAATAGTTTTGCATCTCTCTTGCATTTTAGTATTAGAAGAATAACATTTGGAGTAGTTTTGTATTTTAGGATTAGTTTCATATACGATTGTATTAAAAAATAAAAAAAGAAAAATATTCTCAGAAAAAGGGAAAAAGAAAAGAGAGGAAACCCTCTGATAATGAATTTTGTAAACTTGGTAGACTTCTTTGATTCGACTTGCCCTTTGACATGCCCAATCGTGAGTTTTTTGTAATGTGCATCATGTTGCATCCATGTGTTGAATGTAAATTGATTGCCAAATGAATCTTAACAGGAATGACAACATGGAATCTTAATGAGCTAGCTATGACCGTGCTAGATGTCTCGTAAGACTTTGAGCTTTAAAGGACAAATTCATCAAGTTTAGTCTATTTGCCTTTTTCGAGTGACTCTTCCTAGACATCATCTCTCTAGAACTTGCTTTGACTCTTATTCAAGATCCCACTAGCATATGCATTTAGGCAAAATGATTGACATATCCTTTGTTTTGATTGAGCTACATTCACCAATAGTCACCCTTGTTATGCATGATATACCCGTTGCTATCGTCTTTGAGCCTTAAACATGTTTATTGATGTGAACCTTCATATATAGCCCTTAGCCAAACATATATCTTACCCTTAAGCCAAGACAATAGAGTTTCACTTCATAATATTTGGATTGGGAGTTAGTTTACGAGTATTAAGGTCTATTATTGGTTTGATTTGTTTTTTTATTAATAATGCGTTGAAAGTTATAAATTGTTGGTGAAATGTTGAATGTTTATGTCCATGGCCATTCCCTTTTGAAAATTAAAAAAAAGAAAAAGGGAAAAAACTCTAACAAAAGAAAATACAACAAAATAGGAAGAGAAAAAAAAGAGTTTGACATTATTAGATTTTTTGGTTTTGCTCTTAGTCTTTGGCTGTTAATTCCACATTTCCAAACTTTTTGTTTCCCTTTCAGCCTTTGCCTGTGGCCCCATTACAACCCATACTAAGTCCTCATAATTTTCAAGTGTATTTTGTAGGGGTGTTCATGGTTCGGGCACCCGAACCAAAAGAGATTTCAGTTTGGGTACCTGAAATTTTGGGTTAGCGAAACGGTGAACCTTATCTGAACTAAAATATTCGGGTAAACAAAATTTGGGTATTTGGCAATTTTAGCTCGGGTTTTCGGCTACCCAATAACGCATTTTTTCTAAGATCTTTTTTCCTACTTTGCCTCCCAATTTTATGGTATCTATAGCATAATTATTTCTATTTATGCGATAAAATGTTGTCGTATTGCGCCAAGTTGCACGTAAAATTATTACACAATATGACAATATCACCCGATATCTTACCATTATTCACATTTCAATTAGTTCACACCTCCATAAGGCATAAGCTTACTAACATCGTATTTATGCCCAACCTATTCAAACAAAATAATGCAACGTAGTCAAAGCACTTATCTTCTTTGGGTTTGGGAATATTTGACTTATAAGGCCTTTAGAAAATGGATAATATAAAAAGGTTTCGAAAAAGTTAAAAAAAAAAGTTTCGAATTTTCAGGTACCCGAATCCTTAAAACGTTCGAACTGTACCCGAACCAATAACCCAGAAACCCGAACCAAAATTTTCAAATATTTCGGTTCAGGTACCCAAGATTTTGGATCGGGTAGCAGGTTTTTGGTTTGGGTTATTGGCTATAGATATTTTTGAAGACCCCTAGTGTTTTGCAACTTAGTGCTGGAGAATTTGAGAGTCTTAACAAGCTTATGGTAGATTTGAGTCCTTGGAATGAGAATTGAGGGAACCTTACTAAATTGTAAACATATGAGTGCAGACTGCCATATGACTAAAGTGAGATTTTACCTATTTTCTTCTAGCTCTATCTATTCCATGTGCCAATATAATTGGTTGAGATGATTTGGGTGATTGATTCAAAATTTTGACATTGTGGTCTTTAGAGATCTTTTTAAAAACTTCATTTTCCTATCTAATTGCTAAATATTTTGATCACTTTTGGGCTAACTTTAGGTTGAGTTTCACTAACATAGATACTACTCATGTCTTTCCTAAGAAGGTTGTGAATATAATTCGCTTTTAGTCTCATGATTGCTTGGCAATAAGCAATAGTTCAAGCATGGGGGAGTCTAATAACTATCTGATAAGCGCTTAAAGTGTATATTAATTTAGGGTCATTTTGCTGCATTTTTAAGGAAAATTATATGCTTTATATGATAATTTATACTCATTTTTCCATTTTACGCTCAGGTATAATTCTTTTCTGCCTTTTGCAGGTTTCTGGATCATTTGACCCTAGATTTGACCTATAAATGAATGTATTTTTGACTCATCATGGATGCCCCTAAGTTGCTATACCCGTGGAAGAGAGAAAGAACAGAAGAATGACGAACCAGCCCAGACCACGGTCGGCCCGTGGTGAATGCCACAGTCCATGGTGAAGGCATAACTGCTTGTCTCTTTGTTTTCCCTCATCGTGTGGCTGAGATTGATTTAGTTTTTCTATAAATAGGGTGTCCCTTAACAGCAGAAGGCATTCATCCATCATTCTCTCATTTCCGTTTTTCTCTCTTAGATTAGTGTAGATTATATTAGAGAGAGAGTGAGTTGAACTGAAGATTTGCAAGGATTCCACCCCAGGCTTGCAATGACGGTTCAAGCGCGATCTTGGCTGAGCATCTCTTTTCTCTTCTCTCTTTTCTTCTCTTCTGTTTTCTTTAGATTTATCATTTTAGATGTTTAATTTAATTATGTTTGAGTAGTTTTATTTTGTCTAGGGATTTAGTAGTTTGTGGAATTATTATTGGATCATGTATTGAATTGTGCTTATTTTTATGATTGTTTTGATTTCATTCTATCAAGTGATTATCATGTTGTGAGTGGATTTGTGGCCAAAGTGTAAGACCCACGTCCTTTATTTTACGTTAAGTTGGCTGTCTTACCTGCTATGTTATAAAATTCATATTTTTATTAACCGTATGAGTTAAATTAGTATCGATGTGCTAATGTGAGCGATAATTTTATTAAAAAGAATTGTTAATGCTATTATTGATTTTAAAGTTAATTTGTGCTATTGGTATCCTTAAATTATATCGATATTTTAATTTAGTCATTATTCGATTTATTTAGTTATTTCCTGAATGCGAGTAGGTTATTAACCTTAGAATTAGTTTCAAGGTTTATTAAAATCGAACCTTGACGTATTTGGGAACGAATGATCGATGAGCTATTGTGTTAACGATCGAGTTTAAAATAAGAGGTACGAGATTGGACTAGCAATTTTAGTGGATTAAGTTATTAACCAAAACAACAAAAAAAAAGGAGGAATGGGCAAAAAGGGGTCAAAGCCCCTTGTGTTTCTACGGGGAAAGACACGACGGGAAAGAGAGAGGGGGTTCCCTGCCACCCCAAACCCCCGACCACCACACCACACCAGGAGAGAGAGGCGGGGGGCGACGGTCTGCCATCGCCACGCCGGCAACTGGTCGGCCGCCGTCGCACCCCACCGAACCCTCCATGCCATAGCCACCATGAGCTAAAACGGTCAGGGAGAGAGAGAGGCATATCAAGCAAGAAGGAGAGAGAAAAGGGGGGCGTCTGGCGACGGCAATGGTGACAACGGCGGTTGACGGCGAGAGTCTTCAGTGGGCTTGAGTCGGGCAACCGCTACGAGCCATGCAAACCGAGGGTCAGAGGGCTAGGGTTTCAAACCCTAGGTGTCAGAAACCACTGAGACTCACGCCACCAGCAGTAGGGCTCAATTCCGGCAGCTAGGCACGACTCCGGCGACCACTAGCAGTAACAACGTCAATAGCAACGAAAATAGGGTAGAAATCGAATCTGCGTGGTTGCTTCGAGTCTGGGTCTAGCGGTATAAAGGGGGAGTTTTTGGGTTCGTGAGTACTCAAATCAGCCCACAAGCTCTTAGAACGGGTTCGTAGCTTGGAGTCGAGGTGGGTGCTTCTCGCCTCCTAAATATTAGTAGTTTCGAAATCGTTTTAAGCTTTAAGTTGCGGTGCATGTTAAGTTTAGTTAGTTTATGCGTGAGAATTACTTTGAATTGTTAAATGCTAGTTTAGTTCATTAATACTCGAAAGTAGCTTGAATCGATACATGCTAGTTTAGTTAGTTCACACCTGAAAACATAGTTCGAAATGAGTTATACAGGTTTAGATTCGATTCAAGTGAATTCAGTTAATATACTCCATTTAAGTGAATTCAGTTAATACATGCCTGAAAGTTTAGTTCGAAATGAGTTATGTATGTTTAGGCTCAATTCAAGTGAATTCAGTTAATAAATGCCTGAAGATTCGCCTCAAATAGTAACTTCGATGTGATAAACGATTGCCTTGAATCGCAATATGTTTAAAGGGCTTAGTTAGATTCAAATAGTAACTTCAACGTGATAAACCATTGCCTTGAATCGCAATATATTTAAATGGCTTAATTAAATTTAAATAGTAACTCCGACGTGATAAACGAATGCCTAGAATCATATAATGCTTAAATGGCTTAATTAGGCTTAAAATGTAACTTCGAAACTATGAAGGAACACTTCGAATCGACGCTTGTCTATTTAGTTGAATTATACTTGTGAAATAGCTTTAGAAACAACATTCGAATTACGAAATGAGCATGTTTACCCCCTTAACCGCAATACATGAATGTTTGAAACGAACCAAGAGTACCTGAGATCGAAGCAGGCTAATTTGATTAGTTCATGTTTAAAAGTAACCCTTGAGTGACAAGCATTCTTTAAATTGATGCATATTGAGGTAATTCATGCTTAAGAGTACTCTTGAAACGACCTGAGAACATTTTAAGCCAATGCATGATTAGTCGGATGGTTATGATTTGAAAACGGCATGTTAGATGGTTAGCTATGCGTTGAAATGACATGAACTTGGTATACTTACCTTCCATTCACAAGTTATGAATGTAGGCTAAGTTTCATGTGTTGTGGGTTATTTCAGTTCGTTAAGTTCTTATTTCAAGTTAATGAAATATATACATATACATTTATGCTTATGTATGCGGTAACGGGCCATTGGATGGTTGCTGCTCGCTCGGCAAGTTATACGTAGCTATTTCATAAGACCTTTATGATAATATATTATGATTATCAAATTGAAAACCAAGATGGTAGTTGGATGGTTTGAGGTAGAACTATAAGTGGTTCAAGGTCCTGTGGTTGGTTGCAATGTGAGGAGGGAGTCTGGGTTGTGATTATAGCAATCGTGTGGATTGCGAGGCCATGTGTGGTTCATTGTGTTAGTTGAATTATGAAATGTTTGAATGTATACATGTGCACCCCTACCCTTTCTATGTCATTAAGTTTGATTATTTGCACAAGGGTGAGTTTTGAAAAGAAGGATTTCATGTTTTGAAATGATAGTAGCCATAATTATTAGTGCATGATGGCCTATTTTAACTAAATGAATACAGTTTTGGGAGTAAACTCGCTTGAATAGGGGAATCCCTAAAGAGTTTTACAAAGGTGTGAGTTGCATGATAAATGATTTCGCTGTGAGAGGCAGCAAACGTATTCGCCGTTATGGCCATAAGCTTTAAATTGGCTAAGATATTGTGCATAGGGACAATAGATGGGAGTGAACCTACTTGAACAGGGGAATCCCTAGCCTAGGGAGTATCCCAGTAGTGGGAAGCCCTAGAGACCTTAACGAGGGTTAAGGTCTAAAAGTTAGTTGTCATCCCAAGAGTAAGAGCTTAGCGTGAGCGATAGTCTCACTAGGGGTTGAAAATATATCTCACCCAATCCACACATTGTGATGATCTCATACCTAGAGTAATTTCCTAATAAGTAAGAAAAGTAGCTGGCATTTCGCCTTTTTAAGTATTTCAGAAAGAAAGTTTTTAAAGGTCATTATAAGACCAAGATAAAAGAGATTCTTTTAAATAATATGAGCCTCAAGAGACTAAGAGAAGAGTTTTTGTGAGCCTCAAGAGGCTAAATGAAGTGTTTTCAGTAAAGAGAAAGAAAGCTTCCAGTGTATGACATATGCATGTTCTAAGTATAACTCATTAATGAGATGCTAAGTAAGATACGAATATGAAAAGAAAGCCTTATGAGCATATTTCATGCATACCCTATGAATGAGATTTGATTGAGATTTGAAATATGCGTGTCTTATGCATATCATATGAACCAAGAAAAGTATGATCATGAAAAGAGATAACCTTATGTGCACATCATATAAATAACGTTTCATGCATAGTTCAAATAGAATGCTAAGAAGTTATGTTTATGAAAAAAGAGAGTCTCTGTGCTTAGCCTCGTTGCTTGCTTAAGTGTTTGACTGCCTGTTAGTAAAGAAGTATGGTCATTTAGAGACCTAGAAATGTGTTTGAGTACTTATAGTGAAGTTTATGGTTGGTGATATTTCCATAAGAATTTCGTGAATGCCTAATATGGTAGTAAAGTATGAATACGTGTTATGTGACTATTAAATATATTATTACCTGCAACGGTTTTGGTTTTAAGGGGGTCAGGGGACACTCACTGAGTGTGTGGTTGCTCATCCCACTACTCTTTTCCCTTTTCCCCAGGTCTCCTTTGTGACAGGTGAAAGTCAAGTCACTTATACGAAGTTGAAGTTTACCCTTGGTTCAAAAAGAGTTATGTGCGCCAATAGAAGTAGGTTCACGAGTTAAACGATGTAATATATTTCCCCAGGTTTCCTTTGTGACAGGTGAAACTCAAGTCACTTATGCGGAGTTGAAGTTTACCTTTGGTTTAAAAAGAGTTATGTGCACCAATAGAAGTAGGTTCACGAGTTGAACGATGTAATATAACATATTCCTAGTTTGTAATTGTTGTAAACTAAGTTTTCTAGTTCATATAATGCATATTATTTATGAGTCGCTCTGTATGGCCGTGTGAGCCAACCATCTGGTTAGTTAGATGTCTTTACTCGAAATTAGCTGTGTTTTAGGATGTAAACCCCAGTACTTCAGTTGTATAGACCGTTGAGTTGTATCTTTTACTCTTCCTGTATTAATGAACTATTATGTTTGGTGTACTCCGAGCAAGTGGCTCGTTGAGTTATGGACTCCGGCGTGTAGCCGTTGAGCTTCTTTTAAATGTTATAGGCTTCCGTTAATTTGCAGGGGTTTATTATAAGGCTTTTAGCCTGGAAACAAGTCAGTTTTTAGGAGAAACTCTGTCCGTTTCGCCCCGAAATTTTTAGTAAGAAGTTAAGAAAGCATAGCACTTCTGGCTCTAGGAGCTGGGGTGTTACATTGATGGTATCAGAGCATGGTCCTGCGACCATAGACCGCGACCTGAGTCTTGCATTACATATGGTTGCCTAGGAACACTTCGTGGTTATGTGACATATGCCTACTTTGTGTGCACGTGTGCCTTATAATATGGCCATTCGCGACTTATGCATGGCTCGAGTAGGTTGATTGAGTGAAAGTTATGAGTTAGGCGTCAGTATAGGAGTCAATTAGCTCCCCACCTCGAGGTAAAGGTGTGAGTGCTCCATTAATATAATATGTTCCTAATGTGCTAATTGACTTCACTGATTAACTTTTTGTGATCCGATTAAGCCGATCGAATAAAATTTGAGCCATGTGTTAGGATGTGAGCGCAATTCATTTCCGTGTTCTTGCATGAGCTAAGTGATGTTTTGAATAGTAAATGTTTTCTTTGTGCACTCTAATAAGACAATCAATAGTTCAAGCACGTCAATTTAAATTTGAATAATTAAAAAATCTTTTTCTAAGTTCGTCTTTGCCCCTGAAGTACGATTTGCTCCTTGAGCCCCATAATGGAGTGAGCGGACGTACTCGAAGGTTAGTAGAGAGAAAGCTAGAAGCAGTTAATCATCCTTTTATTAAAGACAAAGAGATCTAAAATAGTTAAGCTATTTTTCATCCTTTGAAACTCTAGATTTTGAGATTTTAATGCCGTTTTGACTATCGAGCCAAGTTTATCTTACACTGAAGGATTAGTTTTCTGTTATTGATGATAAGGGAGTTTAGATTCACAAATACGCGCCCTTATGTGTATCAAATGTTGCTTGTAAATGTATATGTGTTAAGATGTGTACGTCGATAGAATCCTTCGTAATGGGTTAGGAAAGGAATGATGGGAAATTAGTGGTTATAATTGATAATCCTACTAAATGGTACCTTGCTGCTGTGAATTTTGAATTTTCTGAGTGAAGTTAGGGGATATTCTTGCATGCATGCTTGAAAAGCTAAATGCCAGTGGTAGGATCTCGTTAAACATTACGTAAGTATACCTACTGTTCCCCTTTCTTGTCATTATTGCCTAAACCATATATTACTTGCATTCTATTATACGGATTGTTATTTGTGAATGGAGTGACGATGCTTTGGCTCGAACAAACCCTAATACACCTAGAAAGCGAAAGGGCAGAAGAACCTAGCAGACTTTGGAATTGTACATAGTAAATGATTCCTACTAAGGTAAACGACCTACAGTAAGACTCCTATAATCACCTGTGGGATGGGTGTACCTCATAAGACCTCAACGCGTACTTATAAGACCAGTAATGTCAATCATACTCAAACAATCCTAGCAACTGGACACCAATCCTTTCTAAATTGGACGATGTTTAGGGTAAGCCATTGACCACAGGTTACAGAAGGGGATTGTACACGTATATACAATTCTAGGTGTTCTTTCTATGTGACGACCCCATCAGTCTACATGTCTTAAGGATTTCTTATGACGCCAAGTGATGCTGTATGATGTCTCCATTGCCTTGCTATGAAATGAAAACCCCATGGTTAAGTGACTCAGTTTTGAAATGCTTCGATTTTGTATGCTAGCGAATGAGCTTGACTTGAGTCGGATCGGTATGTGACTTGATTATTCAGATTACCTAAGCTTGGTGATTCATGACATGGCATAACCTCTGACTTATTGCTTGCATTCTGTGAATTCTGTGATTCCACGTAATAGCTTAATAACTACATACACACATATTGAAGCATGATGAGACGACCTTAGAAACCTACATTCACATGTTCTTGCCTTTGCATGATTGATCAGAGCAGTGCAGCGGAAGCATATAGGCCCATAAGCCATAGAGTCAAGACTTATCCTTTTACTATAGGTTGCAACCTAGGGTTTGCATTTACATACAGTCATATAGGTACATTCTTACGTGATAATGAATGAGTTTAAGTGTCTTTGAGTATCAACGTGGCATACGTGTAGTGCTAAGCTCATAGGAGCTTATATAGCCACTTTGGACTTGTTATTAAATAGTCATTGTGTGTTTTGTCAAATAGTATGATCTCTGAGCCATTGCTTACACTCCACGAATTTTATTATCTTATGGTATAGCTTGAGTGGTTGTATACACATGTATTTAGTGCATGATGTAATAACTATAAGAGGCTGCATTCGCATGTGTTCACCTTTATAAATTTCATGTTTTAGGAGGGAAGCATGATAATGTATCCAAGGTCATATTTAAGTTCTTTATTCTAAATTTGGTGCGTGAGTTGCATAAAATGACCATTAGCATGATTGATCCAAGTGTCATGGCATGACATGATTGTACTATCTTATACCATATGTTACGTGACATTCTTATAAGGGTGCAAAGGGGTGTATATTCATGTCTATGACCATGTCATCTTACTTGCATGTCCTCAGTAAGTAGAGACAATCAGTTCTCTATAAAGACCCTATGGTTGAACTTTCCATTAGCTAAGCTAATGTGATTATCTCGTCTACTTATTATCTTTTTAGCTACACACTCTGGCCGGAAATCTTTCGTTTATTTTATTGTAGTTCTAACATGAGAATGAGTTTAACTCCCATGTTGCTTGCTATATTATGGCTTGTAACTCACATGCTTGAGCAACTGTTTTGAAAATATATGCATGCAAATTAAATACTTAGAAGCCCTCCTTCCCCCATGAAAACTACTAGACCCGGTGGGCAATCTCTACCCGAACCAACGTGCTTACAAGTAACGTACTGAACCCCCACTGCCCATCAGCCTGCATTCTTAGCATGCCATTTTTCTTCGAAGTTCCTTCTTGCTTGCTAATTGATAGCACCATGAATTACTCTTAGTAATATACAGGTTATATCCTTGTAATAGTGATTGATGTCGCGTATAATTATTAGTCTTTCAGATGCTGAGTTATCTTATGTCCTTGCTACTTTGGTGTCCTTGCTACTTTACTCTGATACAGAAGCCTTGGTTGACTGACTTGATTTTGAATTAAATTTGATTTCTTCATGTTTCAGAACGAACTTGGTTAAGTTGAATGCCTTGATATGACCTCGAAATATTATGTTTAAGTTGCCATACATGAAAATCCTATAAATGTCCACTTGTGTTGACGCATAAGTGTAGAGTAGTTGTTGCGATTCTAGTATTGCTAAGATAAAAAAAATTTTAGAGATGATGTTCTTTTAAAATAAGTTTGATATGGTTATCCATGCCAACCCATTTGCCCCTCTTCAATGCAATTTGCCCTCGGCGCCTAAATAGAGTGAGTAGATGCTTGAAGAAGATTGACCATAAGCTATTTTCTTTCGATTTAAAAGAAGTAATGCTTGCAAAATGAAACTTTTTGAAAACCTATCGCGTAGTGCATACATTCTAGAAAAGAACGAACTTAGATTTAGAATTTCGGGGACAAAATTCTTTTCAGGGGGGAAGAGTGTAAGACCCGCGTCCTTTATTTTACGTTAAGTTGGCTGCCTTACCTTCTATGTTACAAAACTCGTATTTTTATTAACCATATGAGTTAAATTAGTATCGATGTGCTTATGTGAGCGACAATTTTATTAAAAAGAATTATTCATGCTATTATTGATTTTAAAGCTAATTCGTGCTATTTGTGCCCTTAAATTATATCGATGGTTTAATTTAGTCGTTATTCGATTTATTTAGTCATTTCCCGAATGCGAGTAGGTTGTTAACCTTAGAATTAGTTTCAAGGTTTATTAAAATCGAACCTTGACTTTTGGGAATGAATGATCGATGAGCGATTGTGCTAACGATCGAGTTTAGAATAAGAGGTACGAGATTGGACTAGCAATTTTAGTGGATTGAGTTATTAACCAAAACAACCAAAAAAAAAAAAGGAGGAATGGGCAAAAACGGGTCAAAGCCCCTTGTGTTTATGGGGGGAAAGACACGACGGGAGAGAGAGGGGGGTTCCCTGCTACCCCAAACCCCCAACCACCACACCACACCAGGAGAGAGAGGAGGGGGGTGACGGTCTGCCGCCGCCACGTCGGCGACCGGTCGGCCGCCGTCGCACCCCACCGACCCCTCCACGTCATAGCCACTGTGAGCCAAAACGGTTAGGGGGAGAGAGAGAGGCAGATCGAGCAAGAAGGAGAGAAAAAATGGGGGGCATCCGGCGACGACAATGCTGACAACGGCGGTCAACGGCAAGAGTCTTCGGTGGGTTTGAGTCCGACGATTGCTACGAGCTACGCAAACCGAGGGTTAGAGGGCTAGGGTTTCGAACCCTAGGTGTCAGAAACCGCTGAGACTCACGCCACTGGTGGTGGGGCTCAACTCTGGCAACAAGGTACGACTCCATCAACCACTAGCAGCAGCAACGTCAATCGCAACGAAAACGGGGCAAAAACCGAAGCTACGTGGCTGCTTGGGGTCTGGGTTTAGTGGCGCAAAGGGGGAGTTTTCGGGTTTGTGAGTACTCAAATCAGCCCAGAAGTTCTTAGAATAGGTCTGTAGCTTGGAGTCGAGGTGGGTGTTTCTCGCCTCCTAAGTATTAGTAGTTTCGAAATCGTTTTAAGTTTTAAGTTGCGATGCATGTTAAGTTTAGTTAGTTTATGCCTAAGAATGACTTTGAATCGTTAAATGCAAGTTTAGTTGATTACTACTCTAAAGTAGCTTGAATCAATTCATGTTAGTTTAGTTAGTTCACGCCTGAAAACATAGTTCAAAATGAGTTATGCATGTTTAGATTCGATTCAAATGAATTCAGTTAATACATGCCTTAAAAGTTTAGTTCGAAACGAGTTATGCATGTTTAGACTCGGTTCAAGTGAAGTCAGTTGATACATGCCTAAAAGTTTAGTTTGAAATGAGTTATGCATGTTTAGACTCGATTCAAGTGAAGCCGGTTAATACATGCCTAAAGATTTACCTCAAATAGTAACTTCGACGTGATAAACGATTGCCTTGAACCGCAATAAGTTTAAAGGGCTTAATTAGATTCAAATAGTAACTTCGTCGTAATAAACGGTTACCTTGAATCGCAATATGTTTAAATGACTTAATTAGATTCAAATAGTAACTCCGACGTGATAAACGAATGCCTAGAGTCATATTATGCTTAAACGGCTTAATTAGGCTTAAAATGTAACTTCAAAACCATGAATGAACGCCTCGAATCGATGCTTGTCTATTTAGTTGAATTATACTTGTGAAATAGCTTTAGAAACAACATTCGAATGACGAAATGAGCATGTTTACCCCCTTAACCGCAATACATGAATGTTTGAAACGAACCAAGAGTACCTGAGATCGAAGTAGGCTAATTTGATTAGTTCATGTTTAAAGGTAACCCTTGAGTGACAAGCATTCTTTAAATTGACGCATATTGAGCTAATTCATGCTTAAAAGTACTCTTGAAACGACTTGAGAACATTTTAAGCCAATGCATGTTTAGTCGGACAGTTATGCTTTGAAAATGGCATGTTAGTTGGTTAGCTATGCGTTGAAATGACATGAACTTGGTGTACTTACCTTCTATTCGCAAGTTATGAATGTAGGCTAACTTTCATGTGTTGTGGGTTATTTCAATTCATTAAGTTCTTATTTCAAGTTAATGCAACATATACATATACATTTATGCTTATGTATACGGTAATGAGTCGTTGGATGGTTACTGCTCGCTTGGTAAGTTATACGTAGCTATTTCACAAGACCTTTATGATAATATATTATAATTATCAAATTGAAAACCGGGATGGTAGTTGGATGGTTTGAGGTTGAACTATGAGTGGTTCGAGGTCCTGTGGTCGGTTGCAATGAGAGGAGGGAGTCTGGGTTGTGATTACCACAATCGTGTGGATTACGAGGCCATGTGTGGCTCATTGTGTTGGTTGAATTATGAAGTGTTTGAATGTGTACATATGCACCCCCACCCTTTCTATGTCATTAAGTTTGATTATTTGCATAAGGGTGAGTTTTGAAAAGAAGGATTTCACGTTTTAAAATGATAGTAGCCATAATTATTAGTGCATGATGGCCTATTTTAACTAAATGAATACAGTTTTAGAAGTGAACTCGCTTCAACGGAGTAATCTCTAAAGAGTTTTACAAAGGTGTGAGTTGCATGATAAATGATTTCGCTGTGAGAGGCAGCAAACTTATTAGCCGTTATGGCCATACGCTTTAAATAGGCTAAGATATTATGCATAGGGACAATAGATG
Source organism: Carnegiea gigantea (assembly GCA_029747015.1). NCBI lineage: Eukaryota > Viridiplantae > Streptophyta > Magnoliopsida > Caryophyllales > Cactaceae > Carnegiea > Carnegiea gigantea. The sequence continues at coordinate 142,755 of JAKOGI010002092.1, forward strand.
GGAGTGAACCTGCTTGAATGGGGGAATCCCTAGCCTAGGGAGTATCCCAATAGTGGGAAGCCCTAGAAACCCTGACGAGGGTTAAGGTCCAAAAGTTAGTTGCCATCCCGGGAGTAAGAGCTTAGCGTGAGCGATAGTCTCACTAGGGGTTGAGAATAGATCTCACCCAATCTGCACATTATGATGATCTTATGCCCGGAGTAATTTCCTAATAAGTAAGAAAAGCAATTGGCATTTTGCCTTTTTAAGTATTTCAGAAAGAAAGTTTTTAAGGGTCATTATGAGACCAAGATGAAAGAGATTCTTTTAAAGAATATGAGCCTCAAGAGGCTAAGAGAAGAGTTTTTATGAGCCTCAAGAGGTTAAATGAAGTGTTTTCAGTAAAAAGAAAGAAAGCTTCCTGTGTATGACATGTGCATGTTCTAAGTATAACTCATGAATGAGATGCTAAGTAAGATACGAATATGAAGAGAAAGCCTTATGAGCATATTTCATGCATACTCTATGAATGAGATTTGATTGAGACTTGAAATGTGTGTGTCTTATGCATATCATATGAATGAAATGCCAAGAAAAGTATGAACATGAAAAGAGAAAACCTTATTTGCACTTCATATGAATAAGGTTTCATGCATGGCTCGAATAGAATGCTAAGAAGTTATGTTTATGAAAAAGAGAGTCTCTGTGCTTAGCCTCGTTGCTTGTTTAAGTGTTTGATTACCTGTTAGTAAAGAAGTTTGGTCATTTAGAGACCTAGAAATGTGTTTGAGTGCTTAAAGTGAAGTTTATGGTTGGTGATATTTCCAAAAGAATTTCGTGAATGCCTAATATGGTAGTAAAGTATGAATATGTGATATGGGACTATTAAAGATATTATTGCTTGTAACAGTTTTGATTTTAAGGGGGTCGGGGAACACTCACTGAGCATGTGGTTGCTCATCCCACTACTCTTTCCCCCTTTTCCCAGGTGAAAGTCAAGCCACTTATGCGGAGTTGAAGTTTACCCCTGGTTCAAAAAGAGTTATGTGTGCTAATAGAAGTAGGTTCACGAGTTTAACGATGTAATATAACGTATTCCTAGTTTGTAATTGTTGTAAACTAAGTTTTCGAGCTCATATAATACATATTGTTTATGAATCACTC
>JAKOGI010002093.1:2500-15000 GCA_029747015.1 Carnegiea gigantea
ATTACTATCCAAAGCCGCTTCATCAGATTCATCCTCATCCTCAGTTCATTCAACCTATGACCCATGGGATGGGCCCTATGCTGAAGATCCCTATGACCATTGAGTAGATTTTCTACTCCTAGTGTTATTTAAAAAAAAGTAAGTTTTTATTTATCTGTTTTGTCCATTTCAATTCCGTTATTTTCAATTTCGTTTTGATCATCATTTCAAAATTATACTTTGCATAACATCAATTTGCTACTCCGCTCCCCTGCTGCATTAATCCTGCATCTACTTCACTATTACCTGCCTAGGTCGATCCTTCCCCCAATGAGTCTAGCCGTTGTAATTGAGTTAGTGTTTAGTCGTTGCTAGCGTTAGTCAGCTGTTGGTCAGCCTCGGTAAATCTGTTGGTCAGCCGTGTGTTAGGTGGTCCTCGTGGTCCCGGTAGAATGTGCATGACTCCTAACTAAGTGTTCAAACGTAACTCAGATGGTCTCTTGGTTTAGAGATCGTCTTAGTTTAGGTAGTAATAAGAACCCTAATGTGGTTAACAGCAAGGAAGTTAATGGTCAAATTGATTTTTCTAATTGGAACATTCCTAAACAAAAAAAAAATGAAACAATTTATCAAATAGGTAAGTTTGATTTCACTGCTGCTTTATCAATAAAGGATCATGAAGAAATATTTAGTTTAGACGAAGAATTTCAAACTATTAAATTACTTTCAAAAGTTGATATTAAAAAATATAAAGAGAAATATCGATACATTCATTTTGGTATGATTCAAGTTGCACTCAAACCTTTAATAAGATTAGGATTAGATTGTCCGATATTCATGTCTCTAAGAGACAATAGATTAATACGTTACAAAGATTTATTATTAGCCAGGATTCAAATTAATATTTGCAATGGTTTCATATATTTTAATTGTTGTTCAAATTATTCAGTAGATTTAAATGACCCTTGGATTATAGATACCTTAGTGTTAGATATCCATCTTTCTAATATTCAAAATGATATAAAAGTTCAATTTCACGAGCTTTCAAGAAATTTTGCTATTACTTACAGAGTATATTTCAAATTACTATCATCCCAACCAAATTCAAAATGCATATTAAAACATACTTTAGATGAAACCATATTATTAAAAGTTAAATCAGATAATATTACCACTTTTACTCCTAAGTTATTAAAATGGAATGAAATTACTATTCCTCAAGAATTTATTATTCAAAATATTAGACTACAAAGAAATATTGCTCAAAAGAATATTCAACAAATAATAGAAGAGCCTGATGGTAGAATACTAATAAGATTTAATTCAAACAGAGAAAAAGATTCTTCTTCAAGATTTTCAGAAAATATGAAACTCCCTCGAACTTCATATTCAATGCCTTCGAGGTCATCTAATTATGATTATTTGAAAGTTAATCAAGTAGAAGATGCTAAAAAAATTTATTATAAAGCTCCAATAGCTGAACCAATAGAAGAAGGCAATTCTTCCATAGGTTCACCAACTTAATCAACTATGTAACCCCCATCATTTTCCTCAATTAATGTCATTTCTAGGCCCTTTGAAAACAATAAAGATTATTTATGATAAAATTTCAATTCAATAGAGAATAAAGCCAAAAGAGAATGGTCTTTTCACACTTTGATTTAAAGGCACGAAAGACATAAAGTAAATGTCCCTTTCTTCAATTGGTGGGCTATATTTACCTCTGATCATAATCTTCTAGACCCATTCTATGTCAAAGAAATAAATACTAATATTAATTTTGTTAAAAAAATAGACACTCAAAAATGGTCAAATAATTAACTCTTTTACTCCTCCATTAGGAGAAATTATATTAACTACCCCTGAAGGTAATATTCCCACAATTCCATTCAAAATAGGCAGAAATGATCCAGAAAATAGTTAAGTACTTTTGAGTGATATTAAAAAGGTATATCATCAAAATAATTATACTAACCAAGTGTTACATATGATGTCTCAACAAGTCAATATGATCTCCACTCAAATTAAAGCAATTGTTAAAAAACAACAAATTGATTCATTAACTGAAAAATTAGAAAATTTAGATATTAACGATACTATACATGATATTGCAAAACTCCTATTTACAATAAGACGCTCAAATAAATTAGAACTATCAGATACTAGTACTCCTTTAATTGTAAAAATAGATAAGAAATTAAAAGAAGAAGAAATTTCAACTAACAATACAGTTAATATTTTAGAAAAAGATTTATCTCAATCAGATGATGATTTTCAAAATATTAATAAAATATATAAAAAGGAACTTCCATATTATTCCAAGCAAACTCCTCCAGATCTTTTCCTTGAAAGTGCTAGAACAATAATTACTGAAAATTTGGTTGGTGATTCAATATATGAATGGAATATTGATGGTCGGAGTGACCACGAAATATTTGTAACACTCCAAAGAATGTTGATTGCTTATACAGCTTATTCAACTAAACGTGCAATAGATTTACAAACTTTTGATTTATTAACCTCTGGATTCACTGATATACTTAAAAATTGGTGGGAGAATTATATTCAAGAGGATGAACGTAATAAAATCAGAACTCACATAAATTCTCAAGAACAACCTGACAATATAGAAATATTAATTTATATAATTGTTACTAATTTTCTTGGAAGTCCGAAAGATATTAATGCTGCAACAGATATTCTTTTCACAAATCTAGTATGTCCAACTCTCGAAGATTATAATTGGTATAAAGATGCATTTTTAACATATCTATTAAAAAGAGAACACTGTCGTCAACCTTATTGGAAAGAAAAATTTGTTTCAAGATTACCATCTTTATTTTCTCAAAGAATATTTAATAAATTAAGTGAAGTTATCGGTAAAGGTCCAATTTTATTCGAACAAATTAGGTTTGGTCAATTATTAAGTTTTATTAAAAAGAAGGAATTTCATTATGCAATGAATTAAAATTACAAGCGAGATATTCAACAGATAAAGCCGCTAAATGAAAAGAATTAGGTTCTCTTTGTGAAGCATTTTACCTTCCAAAGTTAGAAGCTCCATCTGTACAAAAAAAACGAAGAAAAACTCAAATTAGTAAGAAGAAACAATATAATACACGAAATCCAAATTATAAAAAATTAAGTCCTAAAAAGACTACTACAAGAAAGAAAACCAATAATACAAATACTTGTTATAAATGTGGCAAATCAGGTCATTATGCAAAAAATTATAAAATCAAAAAGAAACTCAATGAAATATGTGCAGAACATCCAGATATTCAAGATATATTAATTTCATTATTTGAACTCAAAGATACGCCTAATCAATCAGAAAATTCATCGTCCTCCTCTGATTATGAAAACAATAATATCAATGAATTAGAAAGTGATTCAAGTGAATATTCATCAAGTAGTGAATCCTTAAGAATATATTATGAGTGTATTAATGTCATAACTACTAATAATAGTGAAAAAAAAATTTTATTAGATTTAATTGATCAAATCCAAGATGCAGAATTAAGAAAAGAATATTGACAAAAACTCAAAAGAATCTTAATACAAGAAGACTCTTTAGAACCTCCTCATAAGGTAAGTATCAATAAAATATTTGAAACACGTGAGATTCCAAATATTTTAAAAGTAGTTAATATTCAAGAATTAAAAATCGAAATTAATATTTTAAAAGAACAAATTAAAAATTTACAAAAAGATTTATGTTCATTACAGACAAAGGATCTTGAATTAGAAACAAGATTAGCATTAATAGAAAACAAACTTTCTTCTTCAAACATTCAATCAGAAGATATCTCTACTGATCAACAATTTGTTTCAACTATTAATCAAATAAATTTTCAAAAATGGTATATTCATATTACTGTTAAAATTAAAGATAACTTTGAATTAAATACTATTGCACTATTAGGTAGTGGTGCGGATCAACATGGTATAAGAGAAGGATTAATTCCCTTTATATATTATGAAAAACAAAAGAACGACTTCATAGTGCTAATGATATGACGTTACAAATTAAATATAAATTATCAAACGCTTACATATGCAATCAAGGATATTGTTTTAAAAACTCATTTATTTTAGTACGAGATATAAGTCAAGAAGTTATTTTTGAAACTCCTTTCATTACTCAATTTTATCCCTTTAAAGTAGATCAAATTGGTGTGGATACAGAAATTATGGGAACAATAATATTATTCAAATTTATTACCCCTATTTATCAAAAAGTTTTATCTTTATTACAAAATACCTCAATATCAAGACAAATCAATGTAATTGAATGTAAAAATCCCAAGTATTGGTATAAAATAGAAAGGCTTGAAGTCATTAAACAACTCAATAATGATCAAAGGGAATTGCAAGAAATAAATCAGCGACTATAGAAACTAAACATTATCTTACGCAATTATATTACATCAACAAATTTCAATGCATTTTATAAGAAATGGTTACATATAACATTATCAAATAGTGTGTCAGCGTCACGATCTAGAAAAAACAATGGAATACTGAGAAACTAATCTTAGAACACTCAATTCATGCATAGTTGAATATCAAATCACATAGCCTAAACCTATTCAATGTGGAGTAAAATATTTTCAAAAGTTTTTAAAAGAAAAAAATTTTTACAATATTTGAACTATGAGTTTTACCACTTCTGATAACAACTATATTTTATTTTCAACCATCAACATGAACCAAGATAATAAGAAAGAAAGACATATTCAAACTTCTCAGCAATCTGCCATGACACCTAATACTCAAACCCATCCTCAATATTCAATCCCTATTACAAACCAATTCCAAACCCTGCCTTCTGAAGATTTTCCTCCATTAACCTATGTTCAAGCCTCAATTAAACCTCCTTCATCCTCCACTCAAACATCTTCTTTAGACTTATCAAAATATTTCACCAAACCAATACGCAACCTGTTGCCTATACTAAATACCGAGAACCTCAATGTCTTGTTGAACTCAATAAATTTGTCAAAGCTATGTTTCTTCCAGATTGTTACCATATTCCAGACTCCCCGTTAAAAACACGACAATTTTATGAACTTATCCTGATTGATTCAAAATCTGTAGAAATTGAACATATTCTAGACAAACATACTCCAAATTTTATAGCCTATTCCAAATGTCGAATCCTCAAAGTTCTTACAAGAAAAGATTGGTCTACTACATACACCACCAAATCTTTTTCTATTCCATTCAATCCTTCAGGAGATCACTATATTGATTATCAAAATGCTTGGTATGAAACATTTTTTTACCGGCCATTCAATCGTTCCTGGTTCATCAGTTTTGATACAAGAACTGAAATTATATTTGCATTATAGTTTTATGAATGGTAGACTGTCTATGGTAGTCTTCAAAACATATGGCCAGAGGAAGTTGTCTATGGTAGTCTTCAAAACATGTGGCCAGAGGAAGTCAAAAAATCATTCCAATTTTATTCCAAATTAGCCATAAATTCTTCAGATCTCACAGAAATCCTATTCCAAAAGAAATTTGGTATTCCATTGATTTTTTATTGGTCTTTCAGTATTATGCAATATTATCCACCACCAGCATCATTCTCTCTTGTCTGAGAATACATAATCAAATGGTGGGAAAAATTTGCAGTTAACAAGTTTTGCTCCTTAGACGTTGTCCAAGCAAAAATGTTGTATACAACACAGCAAGTGATTCCAGTAACACCATCAACTCCCCAAAGGATCCTCAAAAGATAAAGACAAAGCTACCTCATCCAATGAACTTGATGAACTCCAGTTACCCATAAAAGAGATCAAATTACTCAAAAAACAAAAACAATTGTTATTAACATCCAAAGCCGTTTCATCAGATTCATCCTCATCCTCATTTCGTTCAACTTATGACCCATGAGGTGGCCCCTATGCTCAAGATCCCTATGACTATTGAGTAAATTTTCTACTCCTAGTGTTATTCAAAAAAAAAGTTTTATTACTAACGTTTTTGGAGGTTTCCATCATTTCCCACACCACTCAATCTCAAAACCCCGGGAGAGGATGTCCAACCATCAATGACGCAATTCAAATAACAGTCAATTAGCAATTCAAATACATCCAGCATGCCATTATGATGACTCATCCAGCAATCAATCAATCCGATTACGTCCAAAATGCCATCATGATTCATTATAACATTATAACTCATCAAGACATCATATTCATTATGACTCATCGAGATATCATCATCGTGTCAACATCAAAGGCAATGACTCATCAAGACAAGCAATTATACAAGACTATGACTCATCATCAGGATTTATGCAACGTCACTATCAAGACAGCTCATCAGAATAATAATTCCAGAACAGTCCAAAGTCCATTATTACTCAATGCTGTTTCACTTTTGACGTAGTTCCAATCCAAGTTCAATACGAAGTATCAATAATTTAAGATTGTCTGCAGAAATTATCAGTACAACATTCCATTTTATTATTCAATCTTTACCATCCACGTATCAACATTGAATTCCATATTGTATTCTATAAATACGTACTCCATAGCATTGTATGAGGCACGCCAAGATAGAACACAAATCACCTTAGGGCTTAAAGCACCCTTAGAAAGCTCTACAACTCTTACAGCCAATTCTCAACCTACTCCTGTACTCCACTCTCCTCTCAAATAGCCTTCTTCATCTCCCTTGCACTCCATTACCAAGTGCTTCGATTCAAATCCTTGTACCAAGTTTTATTAATTCAAATAAAAGTAAGTTTTTATTCATCTTTTTTGTTCATTTCAATTCTATTATTTCCAATTTCGTTTTGATCATTATTTCAAAATTAATTTATGCATAACATCAATTTGCTACTCCGCTCTCCTGCTGCATTAATCCTGCATCTAGGCCTTCAGTATTACCCGTCTAGGTCGATCCTTCCCCCGAGGATCGACCTAGGCGAGTAATAGTGAGGACCTAGATGCGACCTAAGCGGGTAATAGTGAGGGCCTAGATGCAGGATTAATACAGTAAGGGAGCGGAGTAGCAAATTGTTGTTATGTAGAAATTAATTTTGAAATAATGATCAAAACAAAATTGGAAATAATAGAATTGAAATAAGCAAATCAGATGAATAAAAACTTACTTTTATTTGAATTAATAAAACTTGATACAAGGATTTGAATCGAAGCACTTGGTAATGGAGTACAAAGGAGATGGAGAAGGTTATTTAAGAAGAGAATGGAGTACAGGAGTTGGTTGAGAATTGGCTGTAAGAGTTGTAGAGCTTTGTGAGGGTGCTTCAACCTCTTAGGTGATTTGTGTTCTATCTTGGCGTGCTTCATACAATGCTATAGAGTACGTATTTATAGAATACAATATGGAATTAAATGTTGACACGTGAATGGTAAAGATTGAATAATAAAATGGAATCTTGTGCTGATAACTTCTGCTGACAATCTTGAATTATTGATACTTCGTGTTGAACTTGGATTGGAACCACGTCAAAAGTGAAACAGTATTGAGTAATAATGGATTTTGGACTGCTCTGAAATTATTGTTCTGATGAGCTGTCTTGATAGTGACGTTGCATAAATTCTGATGATGAGTCATAGTCCTGCATAATTGCTTATCTTGATGAGTTATTGCCTGTCTTGATGAGTCATTGCCTTTGATGCTGACACGATGATGATATCTCGATGAGTCATAATGAATATGATGTCTTGATGAGTCATAATGTTATAATGAATTATGATGGCATTTTTGACGTAATCGGATTGATTGATTGCTGGATGAGTCATCATAATGGCATGCTAGATGTATTTGAATTGCTAATTGATTGTTATTTGAATTGCTTCATTGATGGCTGGACATCCCGTCCCGGGGTTTTGAGATTGAGTGGTGTGGGAAATGATGGAAACCTCCAAAAACGTCAATAATAAAACTTTTTTTTTTTGAATAACACTAGGAGTAGAAAATCTACTCAATAGTCATAGGGATCTTGAGCATAGGGACCGCCCTATGGGTCATAAGTTGAATGAAATGAGGATGAGGATGAATCTGATGAAGCAGCTTTGGATGTTAATAATAATAATTTTTGTTTTTTGAGTAATTTGATCTCTTTCCTGAGTAACTGGAGTTCATCAAGTGCATTGGATGAGATAGCTTTGCCTTTGTTTTTTGAGGATCCTTTAGGGCGTTGATGGTGTTACTGGAATCACTTGCTGTGTTGTATGCAACATTTTTGCTTGGACAACGTCTAAGGAGCAAAACTTGTTAACTGCAAATTTTTTCCACCATTTGATTTTGTATTCTCGGACAAGAGAGAATGATGCTGGTGGTGGATAATATTGCATAATACTGAAAGACGAACAAAAAATCCATGGAATACTAAATTTCTTGTAGAATAGGATTTCTGTGAGATCTGGAGAATTTGTGGCGAATTTGGAATAAAATTGGAATGATTTTTTGACTTTCTCTGGCCATATGTTTTGAAGACTATCATAGACAACTTTCTTTGGCCATATGTTTTGAAGATTACCATAGACAATCCACCATTCATAAAACCATAATAGAAATGTAATTTCAGTTCTTGTATCAAAACTGATGAACCAGGAATGATTGAATAATCAGTAAAAAAATATTTCATACCAAGCATTTTTATAATCAATATATTGATGTCCTGAAGAATTGAATGGAACAGAAAAAGATTTGGTGGTGTATGTAGTAGACCACTCTTTTCCTGTAAGAACTTTGAGGATTCGATATTTGGAATAGGCTATAAAATTTGGAGAATGTTTGTCTGGAATATGTTCAATTTCTACAGATTTTGAATCAATCAGAATAAGTTCATAAAATTGTCGTGTTTTTAACGGGGAGTCTAGAACATGGTAGCAATCTGGAAGAAACGTCGCTTTGATAAATTTATTGAGTTCAAGAAGAGATTGAGGTTCTCGGTATTTACTATAGGCGACAGGATTCCGTATTGGTTTGGTGAAATATTTTGATAAGTCTAAAGAAGAAGTTTGAGTGGAGGATGACGGAGGTTTAATTGAGGCTTGAGCATAGGTTAATGGAGGAAAATCTTCAGAAGGTAAGGTTTGGAATTGGTTTGTAATAGGGATTGAATATTGAGGATGGGTTTGAGTATTAGGTGTCATGGCATATTATTGAGAAGTTTGAATCTTTCTTTCTTTCTTATTATCTTGATTTATGTTGATGGCTGAAAATAAAATATAGTTGTTATCAGAAGTGGTAAAACTCATAGTTCAAATATTGTAAAAATTTTTTTTCTTTTAAAAACTTTTGAAAATATTTTACTTTGCATTGAATAGGTTTAGGCTATATGATTTGATATTCAGCTATGCATGCATTAAGTGTTCTAAGATTAGTTTTTCAGTATTTCTTGGTTTTTTCTAGGTCGTGACGCTAGCACACTATTTGATAATGTTCATGTAACCATTTCTTATAAAATGCATTGAAATCTGTTGATATAATATAATTGCGTAAGAAAATGTTTAGTTCCTGTAGTCGCTGATTTATTTCTTACAATTCCCTTTGATCATTATTGAGTCGTTTAATGACTTCAAGCTTTTCTATTTTATACCAATATTTTGGATTTTTACATTCAATTACATTAATTTGTCTTGATATTGAGGTATTTTGTAATAAAGATAAATCTTTTTTATAAATAGGGGTAATAAATTTAAATAATATTGTTGTTCCCATAATTTCTGTATCCACACCAATTTGATCTACTTTAAAGGGATAAATTTGAGTAATGAAAGGAGTTCCAAGAATAACTTCTTGACTTATATCTCGTACTAAAATAAATGAGTTTTTAAAACAATATCCTTGATTGCATATGTAAGCGTTTGATAATTTATATTTAATTTGTAATGCCATACCATTAGCACTATAAAGTCGTTCTTTTGTTTTTCATAATATATAGAGGAATTAATCCTTCTCTTATACAATTTTGATCCACACGACTACCTAATAGTGCAATAGTATTTAATTCAAAGCTATCTTTAATTTTAAGAGTAATATGAATGTACCATTTTTGAAAATTTATTTGATTAATAGTTGAAACAAATTGTTGATCAGTAGAGATATCTTCTGATTGAATGTTTGAAGAAGAAAGTTTGTTTTCTATTAATGCTAATATTGTTTCTAATTCAAGATCCTTTGTCTATAATGAACATAAATCTTTTTGTAAATTTTTAATTTGTTCTTTTAAAATATTAATTTCGATTTTTAATTCTTGAATATTAACTACTTTTAAAATATTTGAAATCTCACGTGTTTCAAATATTTTATTGATACTTACCTTATGAGGAGGTTCTAAAGAGTCTTCTTTTATTAAGATTCTTTTGAGTATTTGTCAATATTCTTTTCTTAATTCTACATCTTGGATTTGATCAATTAAATCTAATAAAAATTCTTTTTCACTATTATTAGTAGTTATGACATTAATACACTAATAACATATTCCTAAGGACTCATTACTTGATGAATATTCACTTGAATCACTTTCTAATTCATTGATATTATTGTTTTCATAATCAGAGGAGGACGATGAATTTTCTGAATGTTCTGCACATATTTCATTTAGTTTCTTTTTGACTTTATAATTTTTTGTATAATGACCTGGTTTGCCACATTTATAACAAGTATTTATATTATTGGTTTTCTTTCTTGTAGTAGTCTATTTAGGACTTAATTTTTTGTAATTTGGATTTTGTGTATTATACTGTTTCTTCTTACTAATGTGAGTTTTTCTTCGTTTTTTTACATATGGAGCTTCTAATTTTGGAAGGCAAAATACTTCACAAAAAGAACCTAATTCTTTTCGTTTAGCGGCTTTATCTATTGAATATTTCGCTTGTAATTTTAATTCATTGCATAATGAAATTCTTTCTTTTTTAATAAAACTTAATAATTCACCAAACCTAATTTGTTCGAATAGAATTGGACCTTTACCGATAACTTCACTTAATTTATTAAATATTCTTTGAGAAAATAAAGATGCTAATCCTGAACAAAATTTTCTTTCCAATAAGGTTGACAATAGTCTTCTCTTTTTAATAGGTATGTTAAAAATGTATCTTTATACCAATTGTAATTTTCGAGAGTTGGACACACTAAATTCGTTAAAAGAATATCTGTTGCAGCATTAATATCTTTAGGACTTCTAAGAAAATTAGTAACAATTGTATAAATTAATGTTTCTATATTGTCAGGTTATCCTCGAGAATTTGTGTGAGTTCTGATTTTATTACGTTCATCCTCTTGAATATAATTCTCCCACCAATTTTTGAGTATACTAGTGAATCCAGAGGTTAATAAATCAAAAACTTGTAAATCTGTTGCACGTTTATTTGAATAAGCTGTATAGGCAATCAACATTCTTTGGAGTGCTACAAATATTTCGTAGTCACTCCGACCATCAATATTCCATTCATATATTGAATCACCAGCAAAATTTTCAGTAATTATTATTCTAGCACTTTCAAGGTGAAGATATTGAGGAGTTTGCTTGGAATAATATGGAAGTTCCTTTTTATATATTTTATTAATATTTTGAAAATCATCATCTGATTGAGATAAATCTTTTTCTAAAATATTAACTGTATTGTTAGTTGAAATTTCTACTTCTTTTAATTTCTCATCTATTTTTACAATTAAAGGAGTACTAGTATCTGGTAGTTCTAATTTATTTGAGCGTCTTATTGTAAATAGGGGTTTTGTAATATCATCTAAGAAGTTTGGCTTATTCTTTTTAGTATCATTAATATCTAAATTTTTTAATTTTTCAGTTAATGAATCAATTTCTTGTTTTTTAACAATTACTTTAATTTGAATGGAGACCATATTGACTTGTTGAGATATAATATGTAATATTTTGTTAGTATAATTATTTTGATGATATACTTTTTAATATCACTCAAAAATACTTGACTATTTTCTGAATCATTTCTACCTATTTTGAATGGAATTGCGTGAATATTACCTTCAGGGGTAGTTAATATAATTTCTTCTAATGGAGGAGTAAAAGAGGTAATTATTTGATCATTTTTTAGTGTCCTTTTTTAGCAAAATTAATATCAGTATTTATTTCTTTGACATGAAATGGGTCTGAAAGATTATGATCAGAGGTAAATATAGCCCACCAATTGAAGAAAGGGACATTTACTTTATGTATTTCCATAAATGAATACCATTCTTGTCTAATATGTGATTGTGCATTTAAATCAAAGTGTGAAAGAAACCATTCTCTTTTGGCTTTATTCTCTATTGAGTTAAAAATTTTTCGTAAATAATCTTTATTGATTTCAAAGGGTCTTGAAATAACATTAATTGAAGAAATGATGGGGGCAGCATAGTTGAGTAACTTGGTGAATCTATGGATATTGGTTCAGCTATTGGAGCTTTATAATAAATTTTTTGAGCATCTTCTACTTGATTAACTTTCAAATAATCATAATAAGATGATCTAGAAGGCATTGAATATGAAGTTCGAGGGAGTTTCATATTTTCTG